>CAXIQD010000252.1:0-16000 GCA_964030785.1 Siderastrea siderea | reverse complement strand
AGTGTTGTTGAGCTTTTCATTCAGACTGAATATTACAGAAATAATATTCCTCAGTTGCTGTTGCCAGGCACATGCTCAATAATTATACCGGTAACTATAGTCACTCAATAGAAATTGATATCAGAAATAATAATTATTGATAAATTATCAATTAATTATCATTTTCTGATTGCTAGTAATTGGTTTTGGCAGTCAAACTTATAGAACAATCACTTAAAAAGCCATCTTTAGTGATTTCAGTTGCACAGCTTGCCTTCTTCAAGTGGGGCCAGAGGTCTTGGGACTAATGCACAAGTCATTTGAAGCCCCCGGTTCCCACCCCCCCTCCCCCCCTCAGGCATGGCCAGGGTAATGAGTGGACTTTCACTTCATATTCACTCCATTTTCGTCACCCGGTAGACGGGGAACACACTAGAAATCACGGCCTTAGCCTCCCTGGCCGGGGAATAAGCGGGGCAGTTACTCCATGGTCAGCGGTTTTCATTTTCATGCCGCATAGTAATTTTGCATACATTATCATCACTCCTTTGATTGAACGATCGAAGCGAATTGCAAAGCGAAGCGATACAAAGCTGCAAATTAAAATGCTCTGTGAAACGTCTTTCTGCCTTTCCGGTTTAAAAAAGGCCCTTGTAGCTGAAGATTTCTTAAGTCTAGTAAGGAAAGGTGGGCATATTTTCAATGATACTGTATAGATATTAAAATATTATGCATTTAAACTCACTGACTTGACCTATCGATGAACAAGTTAAGCTATTATCAATGTTAATATTAATGATTAAGTTACGCGTTGTTTTGTGTTGTTTCGATTAGTGTCTAACTGGGGATTGCTTCTTTATGACCTACTTTCATTTTGACAAGAAATACATTTGTTAAGCTAGAGTTATTCTAACTTCAGAAGACTATTGCTAAAACATGAGTTGTAATTTGTTGTGATCTTGCATTTTCTGACATCAAGATGTAAAATAGAAAGATTATGTTGAAATAGTTGTCTTTTCTTGTCCATGGAGGGGTTTCAAGTGTTGCCACACAATGTTTTCATTTCACGGCTATCATCATTTTGTCATCCCTTGTGACAAGTTGACATTTAAAAGGGAGTACCCTGTTTGTTGGACATACATGTATGGGGGTGGGGAGTTCACCATTCACTTTTCCCCTGGGGACCGGGGAATTCACTGGCTTTCATTTGCATAAAAAGTGAATGCCCTGGTCATGCCTGAGGGGTGGGGGGAGGGGTGTTCGGGGGTTTTAAATGACAGGTGCATAATAGTCTTTGCCTCAATCTACTGTTTAATTTTGTCTATTGAAATTATTTTGTCTCTATGTTTTGATGTTTATTTTGGAAGGAAGATAGCCCTAAGAAGTGACCTTGTTTTTGATTTGTGTGTTTTTGTTAAAAGTCTGAACTTCTGGGATCTATGGCAATTAATAACAAGCATTCTTCATTGCTATCAGCAATCTGAATTAATAAAAGTAACAAACCTTTTTCTTCATTGATTCTCACTGATTGCTAAAATCATTTGAAATCATTCATTGATATTGTTTACTCTTGATTGTTGTTTTGTGACTTTCAAAATTGCTCTTTTAAAAATGTGTCTACTTTAGGTTTTCCCGCAGTACCGGCCTCCACTGCAGAGCAAAGTAAATATTTGTGTGCAACTAAAGGCTAATTTACATGCTGCGACTTGTCAGGCCGATTTGTCGGCCACGACAAATCGGGGAGCGAATCAGCGCCTGTGAATGGCAATCCGATGGGGGCGCGACTCCAATCCGACAAGCCGGCCGATTCAGAAAAATCCGTGACCACTCCACAGATTTTCACGTGTCGGGCCCGATTTTAAGAACGAAAACGCAACCTACTAAAGGATTGGGGCAAAACAAATTATATCTGCAGTATTTTAGCTGAAAACAAACTATCTAGCACCTACCATTTTGTTTTCCAAAACGTTTTATAAAAAAGCTTTTACTATAAAAAAAATGCATGTGCAGTGCTTGCACTGTACATAAACCAATTCGCTTCCCGATTTATCGTGGCCGACAAATCGCAGCCTTAAAATGCAATAGTATGACATGTATCTTTTAGTTATCGTGGATTAGTTTGACTGTGTTGTGTCTTCACAGAAAAAAAAAAGACAACAGCATTGGGCAACAAATTGGTCAAGACGGACAAGAAGTACAAGTGCTTGGAAAGCAGGGATTATCTGCTGAACATTAGGTCTCAAAGGCAGACGCCAATGATGATTTTAAGATCCAAATTGTTATCTTACAAGTGTAAGTACTATGCACTAGCACAGCTCAGAATGGGACACATTTGACTGCAACTACCAAAATCCTCCAGTTTTTCTTTTCTGATTAAGGGTTACCAACATGCCAGCCAGTCGCACGAGCAACACAAACATGTAAGTCCACAATTCTGAAGAAAAAGGCTGAGGGTATACAGCTGTAGAAATGGAGTGTTTCTTGCATGCAATGCTGAAGAAACTTGAGAAATTCAATTGAGTCAGCAAGTCCACAGTGGACAAACACTTTATGGAAGCCTAAGCAAACTGTCATATAACAGTTGCTGAGTTCAGCAGTGTACATGTACATGTAAGAACATTACATGTCGTGCTCGATTTAGATGTTTTGACTTACTCTTACATCTGTTGCACCACTACAAATCCACCTATTTAGACAGTACAAGTTTGTTGTATGCAACATGCTGACAAAAAGCCCACTGCGCTCGTTGTTTTATGTGAATCAAAGCTACATTTTTATCATGACTGTTGCCATGACAAAAACAAAACAAAACAATTCCAGGAGAAAGACAGATAAATTAAAGAGCAATCAAGAAGAGAAATGACCTTCATAATCAAAGGAAATTGCTGCCTCAGTGGTCTGAGTAATCGAAGATAGGGAAAGAAAACTACAGTAGGATTAATATTAATATTATACTGTGCCTTGCATGTGACTATGTGCCTTGCATCTTGCACTCTTGGCTCGCTAACAAACATGCCTCACTGACTCACTCATTGTTCATACACCCAAATTAGGTCCATTATCATTAAACTTCACTGGGATTACACAATTTTAATAAGAAAGGAAAAACTAATTTGATTGTGGTAGTTGTAGTCAAATGATGCCATCATGCAAATGTCCTACAATTGTTAATGAAACAGGCTATGCCAATCCAAAAAAAGAACGCAATCCTTATGCTTGCACTGTTCCTGGAGACGCTAAACCCTTTACATTTTCAAAGAAAAACTACTGAACAACAAAAATTGGTTCTAAAGTAGTCAATATTTGGCCTTGTTAATGCAATTCCATAGAAAGCAGCCTAACGAGCTAGCATGTGTGGGCTGGATTTGGGCCCACACATTTCCTTTGGTTCATTTAGCATGTGTACATGTGCTGTGCCCAGTTCCCTCTTTGATCACAATTTGGAGGTATCATGGTTGTTGTATTTAAAGTGGCATGTTTGGTCATTTCCTGTGGTTCTAAGGGTGTGTAGGTTGCAAAGACCCAAAGATTTGAATGATTTTTAATCATAAAACAAACTACTGGATTTCATTTCATGTACTGAATAAGACTTCTGGGTAAGCTCATTTTGGACTTGTTTTGCTGCATACAACTACCATGATGCACCAATGGCATGTTTAGAGAGGGAACTGAACATTCAAAAATTATTCATTTTCACTTGAGTATTCACTAAGATGTTTTCATAATTTTTCAATCAAATCAAGCATAAAATTATGGTTACTAATTGACTGAGGTCAGGCTGGATGGGAAAATATACGGCTCTTGATCTTGGTGCACAAACCTTTGCTTCCCAGTTGTCAACCCCAAGGCCTTCCATCAAATGTTTCCCACCCAGCCTTCTCATTCAGTTAACAGGTCATTGGGATCAGTGTTCATATGAAAAACTAACTGCTCAGCTGCCTACAGTGTACTTTACAGTTCTTGTCATAACATCATTCAAGCATGTAAGTGGAATTTAGCACAGAGTGCTTATTGGAGACACTGTTTTTTCACTACATTACTACACTAGCCTGATAATAAGCTCTTCCACTGAAATTTAATGTCATTATATATACATGTAATGCATCAGTCAGTTCCAGCAGTGCCCATCCCCCATCCCCCACTCGCAGGCACGAGTGGGGCATTTTTCCTATTGTCCCTCACGGGGCCAGGCAATAGTCTACCCCAGGGCATTTGCCATCCCACGATTTTCATGTCACAGTACTGTAACTTCGTTTTAGTGATAACTTCATTGGGCAAGTTCAATTTAGCTTTGATTACTAGAATGAAGGTAAGCCCAAAAACTAAGAAATTAACATACATGTACTTTTTTTTACCTTACCTGGGGGCATTTGCCAGGTTGTTCTTTAAAAATCCTAATGCCCAGGGGTTGACCTGGTGAAGGGGGGAATGGGCACTGCTGGAAATGACTGATTCATAATTAATTGCTGCTGGTGCACTTAGTTGTAAGAAGTGAAAAGTGCATTCTGTTGAAGAATCTCTTACCTGTAAGACATTCAGAAAATAGTTCAGGGCACAGTTGCTTAAAACAGGATTAAGCTAACCCAGGGTTAGTATCAGTTTTGAATTCAAGTTTGAAGCTTATGATGTGGATACCTGTTAATTCTTTTTGTTCAAACTACAACTAAAAATAAGCAGTGGAAACGGTTTCAAAAAAAGACATAAAGAATTATTTGTTAAACCTTTTACTCCTGTGTTAGCTTTAACCAACTTTCAAACAACTATGCAGTTTAGCTCTTGCAAAGCTTTCCAGTGAAACGTATGACTCTGCGTTTACCACCACCCTTACTTTGTTGACGAAAGTGTCATTAGTTGGGCAATTTTAGTATTCTTACACTTAAGGTGGCAGTTTTTACAAAAGAGAAATTGATTAGTTATGACACTTTTACCTAGTAATGAAAAAATAAGAATTTGTTGGTCACCACTGATTACAATTCAAGAAACTGATCGTTTTGTGTTATAGTGTGCTGTTAGTTTTGTGACCACAAAAATTGATTTGATATTGTACATTTGAATTAATAATTGCAAGTAGAACTGTACTTGAAATAGGGAACTTGGGTGCATTAGTTGATAGACAAAAACTTTGGTGATAATACATGTATTTAGCCCTTAAAATTATCTTTACGGTCAGCTAAATTAACTGTTGCTTCTAAAAAGACTAACACTCCCTGAAATAATAAATATTGGCATTTTGCTGAACATGCTTTAGAGTACAGTTGTTGTCGAGGTTATTGTTAAGTTTTGCCTAAAAGAGCAAGCAAATGTGACCAACGGAAAGCAAACCTGGCATTTTTGTCATATTTCCTATTCACGTAAAACGATCTTTTCGTGCAGTATATACACTGTATTTGACCGTGCTTCATAATTACTTTTGGGTGAATTTGTCTTAAATGTGTACAAATTTATCACGTTTGCTACGGTATGTAAATATGGAGCAAAGACCTGTATTCACCTTCTTTGCTTCACTGGTAAATGTGGCCCAAACACGAGATTTGGTTCATGTGCAAATATGACCAAAGAAAAAATTAACATGGCATTTCCTTGATATTTGCTATCCATGTGAACATCGAGTAAAAGCGGTATTTACCATCTTTGCTTTGTTTATAAATGTGGTGCAAACACGTCATTTGATTTATGTGCAGATATGGCCAAAAGTAAAGCAAACATGGCATTTGCTTCATATTTGCTATCCATGTAAACATCGAGTAAACGCGGTATTTACCATCTGCTTTGTTTGTAAAAGTGGTGCAAACACGTCATTTGATGTACGTGCAGATATGGCCAAAGTAAGGCAAACATGGCATTTGCTTCATATTTGCTATCCATGTAAACATCGAGTAAACGCGGTATTTACCATCTTTGCTTTGTTTGTAAATGTAGTGCAAAGACGTCATTTGATGTACGTGCAGATATGGCCAAAGTAAAGCAAACATGGTATTTGCTTCATATTTGCTGTCCACGTAAACATCAAGTAAACGCGGTATTTACCATCTTTGCTTTGCTTGTAAATGTGGTGCAAAGACGTCATTTGATTTACGTGCAGATATGACCAAAGTAAAGCAAACATGGCATTTGCTTCATATTTGCTGTCCAGGTAACTATCGAGTAAACGCGGTATTTACCAACTTTGCTTTGCTTGCAAATGTGCTCCAAACACAAAATTTGACTGATGTGCAAATATTATCAAAGTACAGCAAACATGGTATTTGGTTCATATTTGCCACCCATGCAAATCCATCTTTTGGGGCAGCAAATATTTAACTTCACTTCATAATTACTGTGGGAGTAAATCCGTCTCAAATGTGTACTTCCTGTTCACATTTGCTACGTTGCATAAATATCGAGTAAACGCGGTATTTACCATATTTGCTTTTCATGCAAATGTAGTGCAAACATGACATTTGAATTTGACCAAATATGATCAAATTTAATCATTTATGGTATTTACTTCATATTTGCTGCGATTTTGCTATCCTTGTAAATCCGTTTTTTCGTGCAGTGTAAGTTTAACTAAAAAGCTTCCTAATTAAGAGTAGGGTGCTGTCTCTTGTTTATAATTAACCGAAACTTGAAAATTAGTTTTTTTTTGGTCGGAAACGGCAACTTTCTAGCCTAAAGTGAACGAACAGAAGAGCTACAGTAGGAAGCTCAGTACTGTTTTCCAGACTCGCTCTTAGTTGTTAATCGTCCTAAATTTATGGCCTCATTTATTTGTCTCCACTGACTCAAGTTGCGCATGCACAGTTCAAGAACGTTTCTGTTCAAATGGTGTGATCACATCGACTCAATTTGCATGTGAAATCGAGAATCGGAGGTTCCTTTTCATGTCCATTCCACTTTCGCCCTTTTCAGTATATCAGTCTTTATTAAGACTGGCGCATGAATTCTCCTTTCTGGTTGTTCTACACTACGTTAACGATTAATTCTTAAAAGAAGGGGTCATATTCACGATAATATCTTCTAGTCGATCAGTAATTCCTTTTTCAGGAGTGACAATTTAACTGAATTAACGCTTGAATAATGCTCAACAGTTTTTGGGTGTGTCGACTGGGCCAGCCTGATAGTAAGAAACACAAGCAGACATCCAAAAAACAAACCATGCACTTGAAATACAATCCTTAATATGAATGGGCGTTGTTGGAAATTGTAGATACTGAGTTCAGTTAACGTTTTCAGAGGCAAAAGCAGACTACGTAAATTCATTATAAAATATAATGCTTGTTAATTTAGTTTACTGACATCCGATATCAAGAAAAAAGATGTTTTCACAGCTGTTTCCGTCAATTATTGGGGTCGTTCCAAATGAGTTTTTGGGTTCGTGAGGAGTTTTATGTTTGGATCATGCCTTTAAGCTTCGTGTTAAGAATCGCATTATTTCAATAAAAACTACCAACGCTGTTGCTTAATTTACGCTAGAGAAGGATAATACGTCTTTTGTGTTAATTGACCCATTAGCCAACAACCTAAAACTCAGATTTTGATTCGTGACTTTCATGTCAGGGATATTTATATACTTCCAGTAGAGACCATAATTTACAAACTCTTAAAAACGAAATCACTTCAGGGACGATCAAATGTCTGTTTGAGGTGAATTTGACGTTAATTTAAGTTAACGAAATCCGGCTATATCTCGCATTTCAGATGGTTGCCCGTAGCTTCGACTACTTTTCTGAACAAATCAGTCCACAAAATGAGGTAAGTGAAAAAATTGTCGCTGTGAAATTTCCTGCTTGCAGGCTTCTGTTGACGCCAGGAAGAGCTTTTAGTAGCCAGCCTTGAGAGATATTGGTAAGTATTTTATACTGGAAATTAAGTTCTAATAAGAGTTTCGCAACAAGGCGAGACATTAAAGCTCGTCTGTCGAATGTTAATGTTGTCAAGTTTTTGCTTAGGACGAATCACAAACCAGCAAAAACGTGAAAAGATTGCCGACGGTTCTAATTTTTATGGCGAATAGAGGTTTTAGATTTCCTATAACTAGATTCTAAGCCAGTGTCTGCGGTCGTACATTTTGCTTTCTAATATATAGCTTACAAGCACCGTTCACAAGCTTTTATTTAATTGCTAATATTTTCTATTTCCTTCACAAATTTAAACGTTTAAAGACCACCTTGTACACCACAGTAGCACTACAGCAAAATACTTCTCAACTGTTTTTGTTTTAGGGGTATATAACACTTTGCAATAGTTTTGACATCAAGAGTAAATGGGTAAAAACTCCAGGAATTGTGACAATTTGAGCTTCCATAAGACTTCGAAATCTTAAATATGACGTACTTTAGTTACATTAGATTTCGAGGCGTGTTGTATTTCTGTATTTCTGTGGGGGCGCGGTGGTGTAGTGTTTAGCGCCTTGAACTTCAGATCTGCAGATCGGTAATTCCTTTTGAAAAGAGTGTCAATTGAACTGAATTAACGCTTGAACAATGCTCAACAGTATTTGTGTGTATCAACTAGGCCAGCCTGATAAAAAGAAACACAAGCAAACATCCAAAAAATAAACCATGCATCTGAAATACAATCCCTACTATAAATTATATAAATTATATTAAATAAATTATATGCATCTGAAATACAATCCTTATTATTGGAAACTGTTTTAAAATTTCTTTTATTGATATCCGATATTAAGAAAAAGTTGTTTTTCACAGCTGGTTCGGAGAATTATTGGGGTCGCTTCGAATCAGTTTTGGGTTCGACACGTGAAGAGCTCGTTGTTTGAACAAAGTCTTTAAGAAATAAAAAATTTACATTATAAGAGTTGCATAATTCGCTAAAAGCTATCAACGTTATTGCTTAGCTTACACTAGAAAGGGATAATCGTACTCTTGTATAAGTTGTAGTTACTGAGTTCAACAAGGTTTTTGAAGAGGCTAAAATAGACTTGGTAAATGCATTTTAAAATAGCTTGTTTGTTTTAACATTTCCTTCTGACATCCGATATTAAGAAAGCGATGTCTTTCACAGCTGGTTCCGTTCGGAGAATTATTGTAGTCAGTTTGGAATGAGTTTTGGGTTCGATACGTGAAGAGTTCGATTTCTGGACTACGTCTATAACCATTGAAAATGTTATATCAGGAATCGCTTAATTCACTTAAAACTATTAACGTTATTGCTTAATTTACACTGGAGACGGATAATCGTTCTCCTGACGTAGGCTAATTTACCCATTATCGAACAACCCAAAACTCAGATTCTCATCAGTGACTTCAGTGTGTCAGATATATTTATATTGTGCTTCCGTTAGGATAATTTGCGCAAAACTAAAAGCCAACTCACTTGAGGACTGATCAAATTTCTGTTTGAAGTGATTTAAAGTTTACAGGATCCTTTGCTGAGGACGAAAAATGAGCTGAAAGAAGATTTAGTAAGAAAGATTGCAGTTCTAATTTTTATAAATATATCGAAACACTTTCAAGCAGCGACACTTTCATGTACTGTTCAAGTGCTTTTACTTGAATACCAACATTTTAGTATTTATTAGAGTTACAGCCACCTTGTACAGCGTAGCACCGCAGCAAAGTACTGTTCATTTGCTTTCATTTGAATGGCAACACTTCACAAACTTTTGACTCTAAGATTTAAAGGGTATAACCGCTTCAGGGAACTCCAGGAATTATAACAAATTGAGCTTCTATAAGATTACGAAATCCTGTATATGACGTACGTTAGATTTTGAGGCATAACGAAACCTATAGTAAATCTATGTTTCATCTCCAGAAATAGCGGACATTAGAGCCCGCGCCTTTTCGGGCGTCCTACATAGACAGCTCTTTTAAATGATGCATACCGCTGATCGAAGCGGTATAGTTTGGGCTCATATTTCATGATGGTGCACGATGCAATAAGTCCCATATAAAAACCATATAAAAACCACTGACCAAACTAAGTCGCTTAATATTCGAATGTACTGAAATTTAGCTTTCGAAGGATGGCTTTTGTAGGGTATTTGAAGCCGGTTCGGCCGAAATATCGCAGTTCCAAGAAAGTGGATTTTTGGACTTTAGCGAGGACTTTCAAATGTATGGCCGAATGCAATTTTTTCGTGGTTTTCAAGTGCAAAAAGTAAACATCAAAATCAATCTGTTGGAGCTGAAAATCGTAAGGTTAGTTTGTTCCATGTATAGTTTTAGTGAATCCACTTGCACATTTTTTCGATCCCATTATGTTTACCCGTAATCGCTGTTTATAAACTATGAGATTTCGGTTTTTCGATGAAATCCCCCTCCACGCCTTATATTTTTTGGCCGCTAAACTGCTCACAGAAAACCGTAAAAAGTAAACATAAAATTCGAAGTATCCACCTTATTTTTTGTACTATATCTTTCTTGATAGACCAGTTTACCATGAACCGGTTGCACATTTATACTTAAACAAATTGATCGAGAGATATTTCTCGAAATTTTTTAATCTCCATACATTTCTTTGTTATTGTTGCGTTCCCTTCGATGGTCAATTTACCGCAGGATTTGTTGACCGTGGGCTCAAATGTCTGCGATTTCTGGATATGCAAAGCTTTTAATTTTACTCCTCGTGTCTGTTGGCGTTTTTCTGTGGGCTAAAGTTCATATCATCGCCGTGAGCTTTCGAGAGAACTACAAGTAAAGTTGTGAGAGTTGTAAACCTGGTTTTCACTAACCGCTCAAATAGAAACGCAAACGAGATAACCCTTATTTCAGCGCGGAAATCGCCATCTACACAAGCTTAAGGAATCAAAACGTTTCTTACTCTATTAGATACACTAACTCTGCGATTGATTCTGCTTAAAACCAAACATTAAACAAAAACAAGTTTCCTCATTCTTCTTACTTAAGTGTTTCTACGTATGCTTCGGCTGACTTGCTGACGTTTCTATTAGGATAACCTAGAAACCCCCCCGTGTTATCCTTATATGCTTTTAAAGCTCGTGTTTCTGCCGGTCTCAAAACTGAAGGTTTTGATCTTATGACCTGCTAGACTGTTGATTACTATATGATACTCATGTGCCCCGTTCTTCAAAGACTTCTCTCTCCTAGGTTGCGTCCCATTTTTTCTTTTCTCTTTTGTTGTGATGTTATATCACACAAAACAAACCCTTGTAATCGATGGGTCGTTTTAAAACATAATATTTACCTTGAACGTATAAGAACTGAGTAGAAATAAATTATCATGGGAATATAATTTTCTTGGCTTCCAGGTTTGTTGTCTGATTGCCTCACCAGAGAAGACTTTTTTGGCACCTAGCTTCAGTGAGTAACTTATACTGTTCGCTAAAAAATGTGAATAAGACGTTACGTTGCATCTAACTGAATATAAGTTCATTACTTTTAACTGTTAGCTACGTGTGTTTGTATGCTAAAATTAATTTCAAGACAGCACATGACTACTGCGTCATAGATTGACATGCAGTGAATTTAAAGTGAAACCTTATGGTAAGAGAAGTGATTTTTGGGTTTTAGAACATTTCGCCAAGATAAGGCAAAGTTTATGTTAAATTTAAACACTAAGTAACATTTTGTTCTTTATGTTGTCAATTTAAGGAATTTCTTGTAGACAAAGACCTTTCCGTGAAAGTCATGCAGTCTTGTTTTGCTGATTTTAAAATTATAGCATCTTTCTTTTTGTTATATTTCAGCTTGGGGCATTTCGTCTCAGCCTTTTGACGAATGCTTTATGCAAAATAGGCTGATTTAGTTCTTAAAAATGTTTTACAACGCCTTATTGATTAAGTAATCGAGTAAACGTGGAGTCTCGTATTTACTTTTTAATTAAGCTTAAATAACGTCCTAATCAAGAGCAGGGCGCTGTCTCTTGTTTACAATTAGCCGAAACTTAAAGATCAGTTTTTTTTCGAAAAGCAGCAATTTTCTAGCACAAATTGAACGAATAGAAGAGCTACAGTGGGATGCTCAGAACCGTTTTGCAGACAAGCTCGTAGTTGTCAACCATCCTTCATTTGTGGCCTCATTTATTTGTCTCCACTGACTCAAATTTCGCATGCGCACATCAGGAACCTTTCTGTTCAAATTGTGGTCAGATCGACTCTATTTGCTTGTGAAATTTAGAAACATGTCCTTCCGTTTATCGCTAACTTGAATTTATCCTGGTGTAATTTTTTATTTTTTACATCCATTTCACTTTCGCATTTTTCAATCTGTCACTCTAAAGACTGACGCATGAATTCTCCTTTCTGGTTATTCTAGACTACTTTAGCGGTTAATTCTGAAAAGAAGGGGCTATATTCACGATAATATCTTCTAGTTGATCGGTAATTCCTTTTTTAGGAGCGGCAATTTAACTGAGTTAACGCTTGAATAATGCTCAACAGTATTTGGGTGGGTCGACAGGGCCAGCCTCACGGAAAAAAAAACACAAGCAGTCATCCAAAAACAAACCATGCGTCTGTAATACAATCCTTATTATAAACGGGCGTTGATGGAAATTGTAGATACTGAGTTCAGTTAACGTTTTCAGTGGCAAAAGCAGACTACGTAAATTCATTTTAAAATATTATGTTTGTTAATTTCCTTTACTGACATCCTATGTTAAGAAAAAGATGTTTTCACAGCTGTTTCCGTCAATTATTGGGGTCGTTCCAAATGAGTTTTGGGTTCGACATGTAAGGAGTTCGATGTTTGGACCATGCCTTTAAGCTTCATGTTAAGAACCGCATTATTTTAATAAAAGTTGCCAAAATTATTGCTTAATTTACACTAGGGAAAGATAATTCTATTAATTTATCCATTAGCGAACAACCTAAAACTCCGATTCTCATTCGTGACTTCGGGGCAGGGATATTCATAGACTTCCATTAGAGACCATAATTTACAAACTGTTAAAAACGAAAACACTCGAGGAACGATCAAATGTCTGTTTCAGGTGACTTTGCAGTTATTTTAAGTTAAGGAAATCCGGCTATATCTCGCATTTCAGATGGTTGCCCATAGCATCGACTACTTTTCTGAACAAATCAGTCCACAAAATAATATAAGTGAAAAAATTGTCGCTGTGAAATTTCCTGCTTGCAGGCTTCTGTTGACGCCAGGAAGAGCTTAGTAGCCAACCTTGGTAGATATTGGTAAGTATTTTATACTAAAAATGAACTTCTTATAGGAATTTTACAACAAGACGAGACATTAAAGTTCTTCTACCGAATGTTAATTTTGTCAAATTTTTGCTTAGGACGAATCACAAACTAGCAAAAAAATTGAAAAAGATTGCCGACGGTTCTAATTTTTATGGCGAATGGAGGTTTATAGATTTCCTATAAGTGGATTTTAAGCCAATGTCTGCGGTCATAAATTTTGCTTTCTAATACGTACCTTGCAAAACATACAACAAGACTTACAAGCACTGTTCGGGAGCTTTTATTTGATTGCTAGCATTTTGTATTTCATTCACAAATTTAAACGTTTAAAGACCACCTTGTTCACTACAGTAGCACTACAGCAAAATATCTCTCAGCTATCTTTGTTTGAACTGCATACAACAACACTTTACAATAGTTTTCACAAGTCATTAAGAGTTTAAGGGTAAAAACGCCGGGAATTCGGTGACAATTTGAGCTTTCATACCACTTCGAAATCTTGACTATGACGTATTAGATTTCGAGGCCTGTCGGGTATAAATCAATGTACAACCTTTTCATGTGTGGTTTGTTTTAGGCCAAAGCTCATCGCCGCGAGCTTTCGAGTGAGCAGCAAGTAAAATCTTCCGTGTTGGTAGATTGGTTTTCACGCTTGTTCTGTTTTAAAAACGCCTCTTCTTTTCACTCTTGTGCTTGTGTTTCTACGTATGCCTCAGCTGCCTTGCTGACGTTTATGTGAGGATGAATTAAGAGCTCCTGACCAGAAATATCGGGAATCCGACGACAGAAGCGAAATTTCATATTTCATTTTATTTCACCAAAAATACCCCTTTGGTAAACTATTTTCAAAAATCATAATTAATAGTCCATCCGCTTTTTGGTTTTTCCAAAAATTAGAAAAGTTCAAAATACGGCTAGAAGCTCCCTTGCGCCCCCCGGAAACAAGGGAAAATTGTGCATTTTTAGCAAGCTCGTACGCAACAATGGAATTCGTTCCCGTTTTACCACTTGGCTCATAACTACATCATTCTTTCCTCTATCTAAAAACATAAAAATCGGATATAAATTTGTATTTTTAAACTGCTTGTTGACCTGTTGAAGATACTAACCTTGAAGGGTTCAGAGTCAAAGTGAAATTTGGGTCAACTTCAGAGGCCTATAACTGACCTACCATATATTTTTCAAACCAAAAATATACATCAAACATAAGCTCAAGCATTCCTTTTTACTCTCTGAAAGTGTCGTCTTTGGCCTGCTAAAAGCGACGCGTCGAGAAAAAAAAGTGTGCAGGGTATTTTGAGCATTTCGGTAGAACGGCCGCTGTCACGCGAGCCACATCGGTTCCACTAAAGCAGTCATAAAACAAGGTTTCACTGGCTCATTGTTTTGAATAGGTTACAAAAGTAAAAATATATACTTTTCATATAGAGGTAACTATGTTACTATGACTTAGGGCAACCTGGTTTACTTTTCTACAGTGCAAATTTATTGACAATGTAACAATATTATTTGATTGATCCAAACTGATAAACCAAAGATACTCTCACCTTAAGACATCATCTTGTGAATCTCTTGGTTCAGGTTATCACTCTTTTTACCAGGATTATTGGCTGCATTGGTCATGTTAATTTGTAGATTGAAAAAACAAAAGTTACAAACCACGTCAAACTATGCACTCCGTATTGAAATTAGCATAAATGTGAGACATGAAATGAGCTGAGCTTTTCGTGATAGTCACGATGTAGGATAGCGTGACGCAGTGACTCAGAAAGCTGGAAGACCCAAATTGGCTTAAACCAGGAACCCTTGCTTAAGCTAGTAGCTGTTTTGAATGTATATATGCGAAGTGACATTTCTCTAATGAGGGAAAGAATCGTAAGGGTCATTTGCAATTTCAAATATTTTAGGGTCGGATCATTTACTGTTAGAGGGGGTGGTTGGAAAAAACCGAAATATTCCCGCAAAGCTTTTGTGGAAGAAAGAGCGCAAAAACACCAGAGAAAGAAAATTCAAGCAAAGCTTTTAGTTACAAAAAATAATAAATAAATCATAATCGTAATCGTAATAACTAAGCAGAAAAGTGCAAAAATTTAATGATACGTCTCTTATTGTCTTTGATCGTTTTAAATGGACGTGTGAGTGCTATTTTAAGTCTCGTGGGACACATCCAGTTAACAGAATTGAAACCATTTCTTATAGTAGGCTGGTGTAGGGTACTTTTCTTCTAAGTTTCAACTGAGGTGTTTACAAGTCAAAGCGCTCTTAGTGAAACTGAAAAAGTTTCCGGTTGAGGTTCTTTGCCATCAGCGCAGATGTCGTACTGGTCGTACACGGTGAGATGTTCCAGTTGAAACCTGGACAGGTCTTGCTGTACAATGTAGTCAAATTGGTTTATTTTATTTTATTTTTTTTATGAGGGGAGGGATGCTATGGGTCATTTGCAGATTCAGATATTTTAGGGTCAGAACATTTATTTTAGAGGGGTGGTTGGAAAAATAAGAAAAGTTTAATTTGGAAAGCGTTTGTAGAAGAAACGCTGCAAAGCTTTTTGTCGCAAGAAGAAAGTAAAGAAAGTAGCTAATTCGGGAGAATTATGTATATCTTTTCCGATAGCTAATTCGGGAGAATTATGTATATCTTTTCCGATCGCTGCTTGGCCTTGCACCGTCGTAGGAAGGTGTGGAATGATACCTGTGCTGAAATCTCAAGAGCCCTCCGAATCCTTAGGCTTTGTTCACATGGATCGATTTCCAAACGGTTCCGGTTCGGATAGCTCTTCTGTTCACACGGAAACTGCTACCCGTACCGTCTATCCGGTCCAGTAAAGGTCCGGGGTTTGGACCTGCAAAAATGCAGGAACAATTCCGGTCCCATATTGGACAGGTACTGTGTGAACACCTTGTCCGGTTTGTTTTG
>CAXIQD010000251.1:28472-75472 GCA_964030785.1 Siderastrea siderea | reverse complement strand
CTTAGTGGACATTGCCTCTTAATTTCTCTAATCATTCTAGCCAACACATGAAGTAGTATATCAAGAGTTTAATGAATACCACCTGATACTCAGAGGTTTATTTAAGAATTTTAAAACCCCCACCATAATAAACAAGCTCCTTTTGTCGCATGTTTATTATGGTGGGGGTTTTAAAATTCTTAAATAATTAGATAGTATTCATTAAACTCTTGATATACTACTTACCCGAAATAAACCACCCAGCATAAAAAAATTTTAATCAAAGAATTAGAGATCTTTGTTATATCCAAGTTGTAATGTCTGCACTTAACATAAACATTGAAGAGCTTTTGAAAGAACTTGATCCAGCAACGTTACAAGCTTTAGAGCAATTACTTGCAGAGGACTCTCCTGCTGTTCGAAAAACTATTCAGAACATATTGGATGAACCTATTTCTGAGAAAGTGGAGAAGAGTTTAGATAACCTTTAATTCCTAAAACATTTCAACCGACCGCTCCTTCTCGTAGAAGGGGGAGGAAAACACAAGAAATTTTGAGGAAGTTTGACCCAATTTCTCGAGAAAATATCCGAAATGTTACAACCCTTGCCAAAAAAAGCCAAGAAAAGCGCGGAAACCCCGGAAAAGCCTGGAGACCCTGGCTTTCTTGGCTTTTCCCTGCTTTTTTTGACGCTGGAAAGCCTGGAAAAGCCAGGAAAGCATGGAAATTCCTGGCTTTCTTGGAAAGACCGGAATGTTCTTCCAAGAAAAGCCTGGAAAGCCAGGAGAGGGCTCTGGGCTTTCGCGGAAAGCGTGGATTTTGTCCATACAAACCGAACCCAGAAAAGCCAGGAAAGGCAGGAATGACTGTGCCAGGTGTGGAAATTCCTGGCTTTCATGGAAAAGCAGGACATGCTAACTCCTGGAAAGCCAAGAAACACAGAACAAAAATCCAGGCTTTCCTGAAAAGCTGGAAATTTGCATTGACTATTACAGTTCAAGTAAGCCAAGCCTAGGAATTCTTGGCTTTCGTGTAAAGCCCAGGTATGTTCTTTCCTGAAAAGCTTTGAAAGCCAGTAAAAACTCTGACCTTGATATACCACCATATTTCCAACCTTTTTACCAGTCTTACTGTATTGTCATTTCAGTTACATGTACTTTGAAAGTGTGATTTTTTAAAGGTTAGGAAATTTGGATATTTGCCTCTGAAAAGTTTGGAGAGGAACTTGAACTTAGTTTGGTAACCTTACACCCACAAAACCTAGAACTTCCTGACTTTCATATTAATATACTTAGTATATCTAATGTTTCTTCACAGTGCGAGTATTTTGCTAATTACGTTTTGAATTAATAAAATGCCTCCTATAGGGAGTGAGTACTTAAAAGAACTCACTTTGTAATAAATGTGCCTGGTGTTACAGGCATTTAATTTCTTATCTTAACATCACTCTATGTACTTGATCAAACATACAGGAAATGAGAATAATGGAACTAGCACCAAAGATAAAATGTTTTGATGTTTAAACAATTCTCCAAACATGCTTCATAGCGAATACAGAAGGCTAGTAAGGAAAATATGAGTTTTGATTTTGGGGCATAAAAGACTAAGTAAATAAGGTATTACTAGGAATCCTTGAAAAACCAGGAGTTGAACCTGAGGCCTTAGAATTTGTGGCATGACTGTTTTCTTTCTCATGAAAACTTGGAAATCCAGAAAGTGGTCTACTAAAGTTCTCAGTTAAAACCAGAGATTATGTTGTTTTAGTTTTTCCTTGAAAACCTGGGACCCCTAAAAATGGTAGACCTGAGCATTACACTTATGTATATATTTTTTTACGAATATGAATATGTCTTGATAACATGGAAAAGGTTTGAAAAAAAAGCAGGCAGGGATTGTTAATTTTGAGGACCATTAATGCAATTTTTAGTTTCAGTGCTACATGTACCACAGTTCAAATGGACGTGGGTGTTCTGTCCAGCCTTGATTTATAACTATTTTTGTAATGACTGATATGATATGTAATGAGTGATATGACTGTGAGTGTAAAAAGCAATTTCTAGCACATTACCACCTACATGTATGGAGCTTATGCTAGGAAAACTGTGTGAGACTGAGAATTTGGAAAAGAGCCAACAAACAAACTGAAAGGAAGTAATTTGATTGGTTTACTGAACAAAGGGAAATGTGCATGGCTTTCGGTTGGTTTATCCAACAGACAAAGCCAAGCAAATGGATTGTGAACTGAAAAGTAGCTTATCTCTTTCAATGTCACTGGTTTAAACTCAAATAGGTCACTGATTAAGCAAAGCTCTTTCCACCTTATCGACATTTTTAGTAGGAAAATGAGAAAAGCTTGTTTTGATCCTTTCAACTACATGTATTGACAAATGAAACCGCTGCAGCTGTGAACATGCAGCTGTATACAATACAATACAAGTTTATTCAAGATGTACATGTAGCAAGTTAAGAGTCATTTGGATTAGGTCTGATAAATTTAACAAGAAAGCCCATTGGGCATTTTAACCGGCCATTCTGACCCTCCCCACCCCTAGGTTTCACAAATGTTAGCGCGATCCTCTATTTATACGAACCGGCGTGACGAAAAGTGTGATTGGGTGACACAATATTTTGACTATAACGTTACTGGATGACGTAATGTTCAAACTCTGATGACTCAGCTTATCTTTCTTATCGCTTTTATTTGTGCTGAAAAACGCAAATTCACTCAAACGTTGAATGTCGATATAAATGAGAATGCTCACACCGGGACGACGAAGTATTTACTACTGTGCCTAGACCTTAAATACAAACAGTGAACATAGCAGTAGAATCAAAATATAACACTTGATAAACACGAGCTCGAGCAGATCGTCAGAGTATGGGGCACGTCAAGGCATATCTCATGACGTGATGTTTAAATCCGGTTTGCTAACTCGGGAATCCCCATTTTTACACCCTCAAAATGTCAATCCCAATAAAAAAACTCCTGCGTTAAAAAAAATTTCACCATGACCACTAACTAGATCAGACAACACAGCCAATTTCGCATTCAATCCTATTAGCTGCTTTACTCAATTGCGCATGCGTTATACAAGACAAATACAAAAAACCTTAACAAAAAACCCCAAACTTAACAACCCTTCGTCGTTGATATGTTAAATACTGTAAATTAAAAGACAAGAACACACGAACGTAACATTCAGCAGACTAATATGCGCATGCGTCTAAAATAAGACAGCACCGCTCTTGAGTACCCGTACCACAAGCTTTACAGCACTTTGTTCGTATGTTAAGCCAACTGACTATCACGACAAAACCGTGCCCATTTTGTAAACCGGCGGTCGCCATAGCCCTAAACGAGCTCGGTGACCCACATTTTTTAACACATAAATTCAAATGGCACACGGTCGACGACAATATATCGCGATTTTAAGAAAAGTTAAAAATTCTGCTTTGAGATATTTTTATTTAAATGCCAAAAAGAACACATCTTTAGGTACAGCAGTGTATGTACGCACGCGGCAGATTCTTTAATTTTTTTCATATGTTTAATTCCTGTTCAACTAAAGTAGTGTACAATGCAAGACAAATGTCTATTTTGCTGAACTGCTTCAATATTTTAATCGAGCAATGACTTTTTAAAGCAATTATAGTACACATTTCTGATTACTAGGGTTTCTCAGGGAAACCTTGCGGGTCGTATAGTTGCTATTAATGGCTATCCATTTTGTGGAAAAACAAGCACTGTGACCCCTATTTTTTATTGCATTTTTGAAATGTTCTAAACATAATTACCAATTGGACCAAGTTTTAGAAAATTTTAAATATTCCTTCTATTTCGAAGGAATCACCTTATAAGTCGAAACCATGCGACCATGGAACCCTGGTCCCGGCTGCTGCTTTTTCCTTAGTTACAAGTCAAGAGTCATTTGGATTAGGTCTGGTAAATTTAATAAAGTTAAAACCATGCGAGCATGAAATTTCGGTCCTGTTCATTTATGTGACAAACTGTTTTAGTGCTTGATAACAAACTAAGAGTCTAATACCAAGAAAAGGCCTGGAATGTTTTTCCCCAATTACAGAGGGCTACAATATGAAATTCTGGTTAGGTAAACACTTGTTGCTTTATGGCAGCTCCCAGACTTCCCACTCCCCAATTCATTTAATACCAAACTTGTACCTGATAATAAAATCTTAAGTGTTCCAAGTAGATGTATTTCACAAAACGTCCATGGCCACCTTCAGTGCAATATGTACTGTATTTATTGAAATGAAATTGTTGTTGTTGTTGTTGTTAAAGATCTCAAATGCAATAAAACAACAAACTCCAGAAAAAACAGCAAGGACAGGTAAAATTATTTTAACTGTCTTTATTTTGGTAGCAGCAATCTCCATTTTTATAAGAAAACGTAAGTTTACACTGTTTATGAATGTAATGACTTAATAGTACATATTTCATACAGATGTAAATGCATTGAACAAACACCCTTTATCAAGAGGACAGAACTACGGAAAGCCCCAAAAATTCATTTTTACCTGTACATGTTTCCTGTGAAGAATAATTTATCTCTAATACACTGTACATGTACATGTACACCCAGTAGCAGGCAGTGAGGGTGTTCACTGAATACAAGTTTGTCTTAATTTATTAAAGAAATACCAGTGAGATGAAGTCCATGTCTTGGTCATTTGAAGCAGCAAGCCTGTTGTGAACTGCAAGGTCATGAAGATCTCCTAAAAAAAGAAAATGGTTTAACTTTAATAAGCAATTTGTATTTCAGTTAAAGTTTTATCTAAATATCTCATTAAACTGACAGCTTTTATATAACTTGGTGTCATGCGGTATGGACGGTCAAGAAATTAGGAGAGTTTTGAACAAAAATAGGAAGCGAAGTGGGAAAAATTTTCAAGAAGATAAATACAATGTATATGAGCAAAATTAAAAGTTCTAGAATTAGCAATAGAATGAACAAAATAATTAGCCCTTTAAGGCTTTAATTTCTTTTTTAGTTCAACCAAATTATAGACATCATTAAAAGAATTTGTCGCACACTATTAGAAGGCCTACATAATACAGGTTAAAGGTCAACATTCCCAAAGTACCAATGAGGGACCTAGTATAAATTTAAATGTTCTAGTTAAGTAAATAACTGTTTAGAAGCTGCTTCATTTCGCCCAGTCTTGGGCAAAATGAATGATGGGGGGGGGGGGGGGGGGGGTTAATTTCACTCAGTAAAGTATTCATGCAAGAGTTCAATATCTCTGGAATAATGTTTTTTAAGTCTGCATGTTCAGATCCAAATCGTATGCAAGATGCCCAATGTTGACAAATGTGCATGTACGAAGGCTTTCTGACATCACGTACCTGACTTTGATAGATGAGCAGCTTACACGTGGGCCTTTTCAGGATTCAGTGGGAGTTCTTCTGCTTGACATCTGTTAACATCATGTGATAACTGCATTGCGGTAAAAAAAATATATATTTCAGGAATTTCCTGCTGGATATGTCTAGTATCATAAAACGATAATTACCTTACAGACCCTATTTCTGTCAACAATGACACTATTTTTTAAAGCGAATCAACAAGGCTAATATATAACAAAGCAACCGTGATAGGAGAAATCCCTCCGCTCCATGTAATTCTGCAACATTTTGGCATACAATTATAGTGAAAGGAAATTTTTCAACTCGACTGCCTTTAAGGGCCCTCTCCAGTGTTAGCAGAAAAAGTAACTGAACCTCTTTACATTTATCTGTGTGGTAAGGTGAGATTTCACAACAATATCTGGTAAGTCACTCAATAAAGTATTATCTTTTACTCTTTCTGGCAGGATAAAATGAAATTCTACAAATGGCAAAGCATGGAGAGCAGAACCCAGTGGGCTTTTACAGTAAAGTTTAAACCCTATTATGACAAAGGTTTAAGGTGTAACAAGTTTATTGTGATCTACATGTACAGCATAATTTGGAGCAGAAAACATCTTGGATAACAGTTTTTGCTACAAAGTAGGAAAATACATTCTGGTGGGCATTATGGAAGCATACTGATTTTATGGTTTACACCGATTAATATAAACCTCAACTGAGATGTACTAGCTCAGTCTTGTATGCACAATTGCAAGTAACGAATAATATTTGCATTGCTTAATAGACACAAATAAAACCCATGTAACTCTAGAGTCGAAATGGCAGATTTTCTTTGCCAAAGAAAGGCTTCAGCATTGTCCAGTAATTTACCTGTTAACTCCTTGGGTAAAATTTCCCTGGGTTTACTGCAACAGATGGACCAGGGCATTAGTTTGCCTGTTCTTTACTGTTCAATAATTTCCTTATGCACGAGCCAAAAACAAATTTACTTCCTCACCAGTCTAAGAAAAGTTTATTGTGCAGTAATTTGTCTGTTACATGTATGCGCCGATCAATTTGAAACTTCAACATCTACCCCCAGGCATACCCCAGGCAGGGTTCTATCCAGGGTATTTGAGGGGTAGAAGCTTTCCCCCCAAAATGTCCAGCTTTCCCCCCCCAAAAAAAAATATTGTTATCATTACAGTATATAAGTAACTATATTGGAAAAATTAACCAGACACAACGAGGTCAGTGCACATGAAGTAAGTATTCCCTGTCTAAGGACACTATATGACAACGAACATAGAGTATTACAAACATTATCTCAAAATTGTGTATCAAAATGCTCCAGATTGCATCTCAGTGCATATTCATTTCAAAAAATTTCTGGGGGGCATGCCCCTGGACCCCCTAGGAAGCTAGGGAATTTGACACGAAAGGCCTTTTCGGGGGTGGGGAATTTGACCTTTGCCAGGGTATGGTAAGGAATTTGAACCGGGAGTGCCAAGTTTAAAATCTTTTTTGTCCGATGCCTAACGCACGTGGTTGTTTAATACGGACCAATTTATAGGCAAAGACCTCGCTTTTCTGAGTGAATGGCTGGCGAAAAAGGGGTTTAACAAGCTCTGCAGTATTTTTAAAGTTACACTGTATTTATGAAAAGTACACGTAGAGTCTGTTTAGTATTAATTTTGCGTCAATTTTTACCACCTCAAGCTAAACACCATCAGTGGTAAAAAGGGCAACATCATATAAAGTCACAAGAATTATGTTATACCATGATCCTTGTATTAATCACTACCTTAATACACAAAATTTATGACTACATTTTTAGTATCGTTGAGAGCTATTGACCTGACTCACTCTAAAACAACCGGAACATTCAGTAAAGGCAACTACAATGCAATGTAGAAGTGAGATTTATATTAAAAGCCATTCACCAGAACAAATTCAAAATGTCTGTATTATTCCTCCTAAAAACATTTTGCTCTTTGGGAGGGGCATTTGACAATCAAACCTGGCACTTAAGGGGGGCATTTGAACACCATTTTAGTCCCGGTCGGGGGGGGGGGAGGATTTGGAGGAGCCAATGTTCAAAAGTTGTTAAATGCCTGGGGGGTCACCCGGGGGGATATGTTGAAGTTTCGAATTGATCAGTGCATTAAAGAGACAACATCACCTAAGCAAATGTGGCAGTTACTAGAATTGAACCTTGAAAAATTCAGGCAGACTTTTCAAGTTTGAAGTGCCAAATTTAAAATGGTGTGGACAAGTGGTGCCAGTTGTGGTAGAAAATGCAGAAACTCTGGATGAAAACGAATATTTGATTCCCCCAAAAGAGCAAAAAAGAGAGTGATCAATGTTTTGAAGTCAATCGGCATGACCGGAAGTGGGTGTTGTTCGCGCATGCCAATCCGTTACAATGTCCCTTTAACTCCTTGAGTAAAATTTACCTGGATTTAATGGATGGACCAGGACATTAGTTGGCCTGTTCTTTACTGTTCAATAATTTCCTTGCATGCTAACTACATGTAACAACTTCCACGAAAGATTAATATCCGGCCTTAAGCAAAGGACATGTGAGAAGAATATGCAGCCGAAAATACGTGCTTGGATTAAGTGGACATTGGGAGCAACCCTGTAAAAACCATGTGAAGTACATGCGAAAACCATGTGAATTTTTTTGGGGGTGTGAAACACCATGTGAAACATCCTGTGAAATAAAAATTGGTTTTTTACCAAAAATTTAGCTTCATTCCACCGTGTGAGAAAATGTGTGAACATTTTTTCGTGATTTTTGGCAGTGAAAAAGCCATGTAAAACAGCCTGTGAAACATCTCTTTATCTTAGAAGCAAAATGTCCCCCTATGAAACACCCTGTGAAATGAGAAGCGCTTTAATTTCTTTAATTTAAAAAAAATGATGTCAATATTCTACCCTGTGAAATTCTCAGATTTTTTTTGTCTTTGAAAGCCATGTTAAAGCATGTGAAACATGGATCGTAAACAAAAACACTCCACCCTGTGAAACACCCTGTGAAAAATAAATAACAATAAAACAATTCAAACTTTCAGATAAGCATGTACATGTAGTTTCAATTTCTTCTTGGAATGTTATGCTTGGTCTGTGCAAGAATTAACCATAAAACAGGAAAGATCATTTGTCAAAGAATAACCAGTTTTACTTTACCTTGTTAATCTTACATGATCATATCTGTTCAGGATTGGTTGCATATTTGTCTTATAACATTCATGCAGTGAGTCACTCAGCAATTTAACAATTAAAATCTGTAGTTTTCAAACTTTTGCAGGGGTAAATTTGTCAAGTCTCCATAGGTCCCAAAAAACGATTCAGTAGTGACTTCTTCACAGAATGCAATCCTTAAAGTGAGCAAGAAAAAGGGATCCATGAGCAGCCGCCATTTTGGAATCATGAAAATGTTGGGAGAGACTGGTAATGAATGAGCTGCTTTGGTCAGCAACCTTATCATTGCGGGCTCAGAGAAAACGGTTGAATTTTTTGGCGCCATAAATTTCAAGTTTGTTTCAAATGCTCAACGCATGTTTCCTAGCTTGGATTTCTATTCTTTCAAGCTTAAAGGATGCCTCAAAGCAACAAAATTTGGATATCTACTCTTAAGAAGGAGGTAAGTTTAAAAGAAAATGATTTGTAATGAAATATTGGCTTCAAAATTAACGACTCTAAGAAGATCATGCTCTCTCCTGTCTTCTTGAATTCTAAGCTATATTTAAGCTTACATGTAACTAGACAGTTATATTTGAGGCAGGCTGAATTTGCGAGTTTATGTAACTAAAGAAGCAGTTATGGCATAATTGTGCAGTTTATAGAAAAGTTAAAATGAAGCATAAAATAAAATGTTCTCCAGTGCCTTCCACTGCAGAGTGTTTCCATCGCTGTAGTTTATAAAAGACACATTAGATAACTGATGTCTTAAGTTTACATTATCTTGATTTGAAAGCAATAATAGAGATCATTTTCTAGAGAATTGAAAGAACAGAACTATTAACTGAGTACAACTTACAATAACTCAGAACTGATTTTAATCACACAATGTTCTGTTTTGCTCTACTAGGTATTCAATTCATGATCAGCTGCCTTTAGAACAGATGTGGCACTCATGGCCAGAGCACTGCAGTGTCAAGTTAAGAGCAACCTGCTCAGTATTAAAGCTAAGTCACTTGTCTCTGAGAAAAAAGAAAAATCAAGACAACGTCGTCTGATTCACTTTGTGAATACTGATGAAGCTTTATTTGCAAAAAGTTCTAGGTGTAGCAATTCAGAATTAAAAAATTGTAATTTTCCCAATGTTGAATTAAATTTTCTTCCAGTCACTGACTGTGTTGACAATTCTTGAAAATGTATTCCCTGATGTGAATTTCAGAGGACAATACATACATGTAGGTCATGTACATACATCTGAAAAACATAGTAATCATTACGTCATGCAAAGACTCTTGTGAACTTTGTGGAGATGTTAGTTTAATCACAGCTGCACTGCATCAGTACAAGATGTAGTCTCCAGGCTAGTTTCTATAGTGCTGAGACTGTAGTGAATTAATACTTTAAATATATTCACAAGAAAAGGTTTTAAGGTTTCGATTTCATAGTACAGGCATGAAGTTTAAAATTTTCATTAAATCAAAACAATGAATTTTGTGGCCTGGATGACAAAATTGTGAAGAATCCTTACAAATTTTGGAATAAATACTTAATCAGCTTTAAGTTTGTTTGTTGTTTGATGTGCTTTAGATCCTAATATTAACTATTCTCAGCAATCCCAAGAAATTCCTAGGAATTCTTAGGAAATTCCTAGGAATTCCTAGCTTCATTTTGCAAGGGGACCTCTGTGCAGGACTAGTACTAGTGTCACTATCTTAGCTAGGCTACAGGTACATTGGATTGCAAGACATGTACAGGTATAGTGTACATCTATATGTGATCCATGCAGATTTTGTTAGTCACCCATATTTCAATAATTGATAAAAGGTCTATCTAGATCTATAGCTAGCAAGACATTGTTTTACTGTTAGCCTGCCTTTCATTTTGGGTACATAGCTAAAATTAACTGATTAAAAAAAAACATGTGTTTTTATATGCATACCCGAGAGCTCTTAAGTTCAATGTCACCTATTTAAGCTACGTGCAGCTAGTATAACGTTCCCCTTTTTTTTCACAGGATTTTTCTAGTGTTACATACTTTTTCACATGGTTTTTTCACATGTATGGGAATGCATTCCTCTCCACTTGGGTTTTCACATACTTTTTCACATGGTATTTCACCTGTATGGTGAAATTAATGCTTTCCCTAGCCTTCCACTTTGGTTTTCACGTCATTTTTTACAAGGTATTTCACATACTAATAATTTTCACATCAATTTTCACAGGAAGGGTTACCTATCCGGTTACTGATGTTTCACATCTTTTTCACACCTAATCCTGTGAAATACCAAGTGAAAACGCGGAGCCCGTTTCACAGGTGTTTCACATGGTTCTTTCACATGGTATTTCACATTTCTGTGAAATGAGGTGAGAAAAACCATGTGAAAACCCTGTGAAAACTTAAGTAAAATTCACATGGTTTTCACATGTACTTCACATGCTTTTCACAGGGTTGCTCCCAGTAGTGATTGACACCTTTCTCTTAAGATTGATGTTTCTGATCTGCTTTTTAACATAGGGTGCTTTTTGTTGTAACTCCTACAGAGATTTAGGTTAAAAAATACCTAAACAGTGGGTATTTATTTTCCTAATCCGGCTTAAGCCTCTCATGATTCGTGGAAAGGTAAAACCGAAAAACAAAATGGTTAAAAACATGTTTCTGACATGTGTCTGTGACGTACACTGTTGATACATGTACTCACCTTTGGTATCGTTCTTTCCAGTTGCTTACTTGTCTTGTTCAAAAACAACCACGGTACTGGGTCGACTGGGTGGTTCAGCAATGTTTTTTAAACACTTAATAATCTGGAAGTTCGCTCGAGTTCACTTACAAAACGCAGGATGGCATTCGATATTCACCTTGCTCTGAAGCTCAGCCAATGTCAGACACGATTTTTTTTATCCTTCATGTTTGTCCCTTACGATCACTTCTTTTTAGGGCAGATACCAGTTCTATGCACTGCTCAGATGAACAAAAATTCACAAGATCCCCAAAGATCAGCTTTTAACTTTTCAAAACCTCCACTGATCCTGACCGCATCAAACAAAATGGCTGCCTGCTTAACGCCCGGACGAAAAGAGACTGGAGCAGAGATAGCCAGTTTCCCGCCGTTTTGGCCGCTTGCCGGGGATGCCTCTCTTTGGCCAATCACAACCAAGATAGAACTGACGCGTACAAAGTGAGTCGGGAGAGAAAAGATACCGCCGCGTTTGGAAGACCTTTCGGAGAATAATTTTTCTACTTTTTGACTTAAGAAAACTAAGGCTTACATGGATATTACAAAGGTAAGTCTCTTTGACATTTACCATTGAAAGCGCCATAAACAAGCGTTTCTAATCAGGGTTTTCATTTCTCGTCCCTTCTTACTTTATGAAAACGAGTTTTCTAACGTGCCGGTAAACATAAGCTTAATCATTAAGTCTTCCTAAAACTCCATTTTGAGCTTCGTTTTTGGTTTTAAAATTTTAGTGTGTCAATAATACTAGCTTGTCATAAGAAAACCGACGATGAAGCTGGGGCTTGTTACATGCATTCTGACCGATCCTTGGATATGTTTATGCACTATTTATCCGTACTTAACTCGAATTTGCGATTGGAAGGTGGTTTTCCAACCTTTTTCAACGGTCAGATTCATCCATTCATAATACACAATTTTTTACTAAGAAAATAATCAGCTCTTAAAGCAAGGAATGTTGAAGTCCCAATTTGTTCTAACTTATTTCTCTGCTTTCTTTTGGGTGGCGTACCACAGTGACAGAGACCAAATAATGTGTTCTCAGACACCATGCAACAATTTTCAAGCTTTGCAAATGGTGAGTTCTGTGTTCTATGTTCAGTTTTAATAATATTCTAAGCGACAGTACCAGGCCAAGAAAGGCAATCATCTTAGAACTCCATTTGATTCCTGTTTTTCGACGTATGCCTTTAAATCTCTCTTGTTTTGCTTGTTTCTACTTGTTCTACACCTGAACTGATTCTTCATTCATAATACACAATGTTGTTACTAAGAAATTTTAAATCAGCTCTTGCAGCCAGGAATGTTGAAGTCCCAGTTTGTTCTAACTTGTTTGTCTGATTTCTTTTGGGTGGTCTACCACAGTGACAGAGACCAAATAATGTGTTCTCAGACACCATGCAACAATTTTCAAGCTTAGCAAATGGTGAGTTCTGTGTTCTATGTTCAGTTTTAATAATATTCTAAGCGACAGTACCAGAAACTGTATGTATGATGATGGCCAGTGCAAGAAGCAATCATCTTAGAACTCATTTATTTGATTCCTGTTTTTTGACGTATGGCTTTACATTTCTCTTTATATATATAGCTTTGAACTAGTTTACCCTTTTACTCCCAGGAGTGCCCAGAATGAGAATTCAAGCAGTTCAAGACAAGTCAGAATTTCCTGATATAGCACTATGTTAAAGTACTGCTAAAGAGGTTTCATTTGAATGGTCAAACCATACGATTTCATCCTCAGACTCAAAAGTTAGAACCACTTTAAATGTGTCCATAACTGACTCTGGGAGTGAAAGGGATAAAACATTGTTAGTTCCCTCTGCTTTAGCAGCATGACTGTGATAATTGGTGTTGTACCTGAGGGTGAAAACCTCATCAGCTCCCAAAAAGGCTGTTTTTAAAAAGGCCCTGTTTGGCTCTGTGTTTAAAAGTTACAGCACCTTCTGTTCTCCCTCAGACCCTGGGTTTCAAATACAATTTTGGCTGCCTTTCTCTTTTTGGTTTTAAAATATTAGTGTGTCAATGATGCTGGCTTGTCATAAGGAAAGCACCGAATAAGCTAGGGCTTGTTACATCCATTCTGACCGACCAACCAACCTTTTTCAATGATCGAATCGTTCGTAGAAAATTGAGTAGCTTCTTCTACGCCTGAACTGATTCTTCATTCATAATACACAATTTTGTTAGTAAGAAATTAATCAGCCCTTGCAGCCAGGAATGTTGAAGTCCCAGTTTGTTCTAACTTGTTTGTCTGATTTCTTTTGGGTGGTGTACCACAGTGACAGAGACCAAATAATGTGTTCTCAGACACCATGCAACAATTTTCAAGCTTAGCAAATGGTGAGTTCTGTGTTCTATGTTCAGTTTTAATAATATTCTAAGCGACAGTACCAGAAACTGTATGTATGATGATGGCCAGTGCAAGAAGCAATCATCTTAGAACTCATTTATTTGATTCCTGTTTTTTGACGTATGGCTTTACATTTCTCTTTATATAGCTTTGAACTAGTTTACCCCTTTACTCCCAGGAGTGCCCAGAATGAGAATTCAAGCAGTTCAAGACAAGTCAGAATTTCCTGATATAGCACTATGTTAAAGTACTGCTAAAGAGGTTTCATTTGAATGGTCAAACCATACGATTTCATCCTCAGACTCAAAAGTTAGAACCACTTTAAATATGTCCATAACTGACTCTGGGAGTGAAAGGGATAAAACATTGTTAGTTCCCTCTGCTTTAGCAGCACGACTGTGATAATTGGTGTTGTACCTGAGTGTGAAAACCTCATCAGCTCCCAAAAAGGCTGTTTTTAAAAAGGCCCTGTTTGGCTCTGTGTTTAAAAATTACAGCACCTTCTGTTCTCCCTCAGACCCTGGGTTTCAAATACAATTTTGGCTGCCTTTCTCTTTTTGGTTTTAAAATATTAGTGTGTCAATGATGCTGGCTTGTCATAAGGAAAGCACCGAATAAGCTAGGGCTTGTTACATCCATTCTGACCGACCAACCAACCTTTTTCAATGATCGAATCATTCGTAGAAAATTGAGTAGCTTGTTCTACACCTGAACTGATTCTTCATTCATAATACACAATTTTGTTACTAAGAAATTAATCAGCTCTTGCAGCCAGGAATGTTGAAGTCCCAGTTTGTTCTAACTTGTTTGTCTGATTTCTTTTGGGTGGTGTACCACAGTGACAGAGACCAAATAATGTGTTCTCAGACACCATGCAACAATTTTCAAGCTTTGCAAATGGTAAGTTCTGTGTTCTATGTTCAGTTTTAATAATACTCTAAGCGACAGTACCAGAAGCTGTATGTATGATGATGGCCAGTGCAAGAAGCAATCATCTTAGAACTCATTTATTTGATTCCTGTTTTTTGACGTATGGCTTTACATTTCTCTTTATATAGCTTTGAACTAGTTTACCCTTTTACTCCCAGGAGTGCCCAGAATGAGAATTCAAGCAGTTCAAGACAAGTCAGAATTTCCTGATATAGCACTATGTTAAAGTACTGCTAAAGAGGTTTCATTTGAATGGTCAAACCATACGATTTCATCCTCAGACTCAAAAGTTAGAACCACTTTAAATGTGTCCATAACTGACTCTGGGAGTGAAAGGGATAAAACATTGTTAGTTCCCAGTCTGCTTTAACAGTATGACTGTGATAATTGGTGTTGTACCTGAGGGTGAAAACCTCATCAGCTCCCAAAAAGGCTGTTTTTAAAAAGGCCCTGTTTGGCTCTGTGTTTAAAAATTACAGCACCTTCTGTTCTCCCTCAGACCCTGGGTTTCAAATACAATTTTGGCTGCCTTTCTCTTTTTGGTTTTAAAATATTAGTGTGTCAATGATGCTGGCTTGTCATAAGGAAAGCACCGAATAAGCTAGGACTTGTTACATCCATTCTGACCGACCAACCAACCCTTTTTCAATGATCGAATTGTTCGTAGAAAATTGAGTAGCTTGTTCTACACCTGAACTGATTCTTCATTCATAATACACAATTTTGTTAGTAAGAAATTAATCAGCCCTTGCAGCCAGGAATGTTGAAGTCCCAGTTTGTTCTAACTTGTTTGTCTGATTTCTTTTGGGTGGTGTACCACAGTGACAGAGACCAAATAATGTGTTCTCAGACACCATGCAACAACTTTCAAGCTTAGCAAATGGTGAGTTCTGTGTTCTATGTTCAGTTTTAATAATATTCTAAGCGACAGTACCAGAAACTGAATGTATGATGATGGCCAGTGCAAGAAGCAATCATCTTAGAACTCATTTATTTGATTCCTGTTTTTTGACGTATGGCTTTACATTTCTCTTTATATAGCTTTGAACTAGTTTACCCTTTTACTCCCAGGAGTGCCCAGAATGAGAATTCAAGCAGTTCAAGACAAGTCAGAATTTCCTGATATAGCACTATGTTAAAGTACTGCTAAAGAGGTTTCATTTGAATGGTCAAACCATACGATTTCATCCTCAGACTCAAAAGTTAGAACCACTTTAAATGTGTCCATAACTGACTCTGGGAGTGAAAGGGATAAAACATTGTTAGTTCCCTCTGCTTTAGCAGCATGACTGTGATAATTGGTGTTGTACCTGAGGGTGAAAACCTCATCAGCTCCCAAAAAGGCTGTTTTTAAAAAGGCCCTGTTTGGCTCTGTGTTTAAAAATTACAGCACCTTCTGTTCTCCCTCAGACCCTGGGTTTCAAATACAATTTTGGCTGCCTTTCTCTTTTTGGTTTTAAAATATTAGTGTGTCAATGATGCTGGCTTGTCATATAAGGAAAACACCGAATAAGCTAGGGCTTGTTACATCCATTCTGACCGACCAACCAACCTTTTTCAATGATCGAACCGTTCGTAGAAAATTGAGTAGCTTGTTCTACACCTGAACTGATTCTTCATTCATAATACACAATTTTGTTACTAAGAAATTAATCAGCTCTTGCAGCCAGGAATGTTGAAGTCCCAGTTTGTTCTAACTTGTTTGTCTGATTTCTTTTGGGTGGTCTACCACAGTGACAGAGACCAAATAATGTGTTCTCAGACACCATGCAACAATTTTCAAGCTTAGCAAATGGTGAGTTCTGTGTTCTATGTTCAGTTTTAATAATATTCTAAGCGACAGTACCAGAAACTGTATGTATGATGATGGCCAGTGCAAGAAGCAATCATCTTAGAACTCATTTATTTGATTCCTGTTTTTTGACGTATGGCTTTACATTTCTCTTTATATAGCTTTGAACTAGTTTACCCTTTTACTCCCAGGAGTGCCCAGAATGAGAATTCAAGCAGTTCAAGACAAGTCAGAATTTCCTGATATAGCACTATGTTAAAGTACTGCTAAAGAGGTTTCATTTGAATGGTCAAACCATACGATTTCATCCTCAGACTCAAAAGTTAGAACCACTTTAAATGTGTCCATAACTGACTCTGGGAGTGAAAGGGATAAAACATTGTTAGTTCCCAGTCTGCTTTAGCAGTATGACTCTCAGTGATAATTGGTGTTGTACCTGAGGGTGAAAACCTCATCAGCTCCCAAAAAGGCTGTTTTTAAAAAGGCCCTGTTTGGCTCTGTGTTTAAAAGTTACAGCACCTTCTGTTCTCCCTCAGACCCTGGGTTTCAAATACAATTTTGGCTGCCTTTCTCTTTTTGGTTTTAAAATATTAGTGTGTCAATGATGCTGGCTTGTCATAAGGAAAGCACCGAATAAGCTAGGGATTAAAACACTGTTAGTTCCCTTAGCAGTATGACTGTGATAAATGGTGTTGTACCCGAGGGTCAAAACCTAACCAGCTCCCAAAAGGCTGCAGTTATCAAAGAAAGCCCTTTTTGGCTTTGTGTTTAAAAATTACAGTAACTTCTGTTCTCCCTCAGACTCAGCTGGGTTTCAAATACAATTTTGACTGCCCTTCTCTTTGCTTTAATATTCTTTTAATAGTTTATCACCTACAGTTCTCCCCAATTAAGCTAGCTGTTGAGAGGCCATGGCCACATCACTATAATCAGGATTCATTGTTTAATTCCCATGTACATGACAAATCAAGTTGAATCTTGGTTGAATTTAATGAAAATCATTAATTTTCTTCTTCAACATTCCAGGATTCATGTTTGAAAAGAAAAGATCACTGTCATGCTGGGCATGGGATTGTGCAAGTGCTCATTGGTAGCTTTAATTCAGTCCAGTTCATCTATCAAAGAGTGTGATGATCAGAAGACTGCAGAAGTAAATACATATGTATTTCTCTATAATTCCAAGAGTAGAGAGCCACGGAGAACAGAATGGTCATCAGGCTTCATAATGAAACCAGAAACTTAAGTTACAAGAAAGCGGTAGGCAGCATATATTAGTTTTAATATTATATATCAAACTGTTATAATTATTAGTTCATCAAAATGATTCACCAAGTTGAGAGAATTGCTTGGGTTGTATGTATGTCACTGTGTACACGATTGCATCAAGCATACACATACCATATTTACTCGAACAAGCGCCGGGGCGCTTATTAAATTTTTCGCGCCTCAAATGCTGTGCTTATTCAAGGGCGGCTCTTATTTGAGGGCGGCGCTTATTCAAAAATTGGACGTGGCAAAGAAAAAACGCTGAAAACAGACTACTTGAACTTACTAACTTTTTTGTCGCAAATACGGCGCTTATTCGAGGGCGGCGCTTGTTCGGGGGCGAAGCTTATTCGAGTAAATACGGTAAATCACGCAAAAACATGACCTTAGTTTGGGACAAAACATGCAATGCATATGATCATTCACATATTTGAATTTTGACAACCTGCATCATGGTATGACAGAAAACAAGAAATATATAATATTAAGGTCCAATAAACGAGAGATAACCTTGAGAGCTTTGACACTCACTGCAAATCATGTGTCGGTATTAGAGTAAGCCAAACTCATTTTTTTTCAGTTTTCACCTTCATACTTGAACTGATGCAACAAACATTACTCTTTTCTTGAAATTTTACATTTAACTGTTAGTCCATCATGTGCAATATGTATTTATCACAATGACTGAAGTGGAACATCAAAACACTTTGTTTTCACAGTGAAATGAATTTATTGCTCTTCTGGAGAAAATAATAGTTTGTGCACACTTATATAGTCAAATCTTGATTCATTACCTTATGTAATTTATTTGTGAAAACATCTTTCATTGTAAATCAAGACAAAGTACATATTACACTTGAATTTTTCTACAAAGTTTTTAGTTTAATTGTTGTTTTGTTTTCATTCACTGCAAACAAAGCTGTTTGAGCTTAAATTCTTGGGAAACCCTGAGAGAAAAATCTTTCCAGGAAATCAATCATTTATCACTATATTTTATGTGCAAATGTACGCAAGGCCAAAATATTTCATTCTATTTAAGCATTAGAAAACCACAAAGACCTGGAAAGCCCTATTTTCCAGGCCTTTGGGGTATGTGTGCTAAAAATTTCTGTTTCTCGCATTCAGGGAAAAGCCAGGAAAGTATGAAATATTTTTTCCTGGCTTTCCATGCTTTTCCAGGCTTTTCGGGTGTAGAATTCTGCGCTTTCCAAGAAACCGTGGAAGCCTGGAAAGCTGGGAGTCGATTCCAGGCTTTTCACGCTTTTTTAAACATAAGGAAAAGCCAGGAAAGTGTGGAATATTTATTCCTGGCTCCCCACGCTTTTCCAGACTTTTCGGGTTGGTATTCCATGCTTTCCAAGAAACCGTGGAGTCCTGGAAAGCCCGGAAAGCTGGGAATCATTCCTGGCTTTCCGCGCTTTTTTGCACATAGGGAAAAGCCAGGAAAGCGTGGAATATTTATTCCTGGCTTTCCATGCTTTTCCAGGCTTTTCAGGTTGGTATCCCATGCTTTCCAAGAAACCGCGGAATCCTGGAAAGCTGGGAATCATTCCTGGCTTTCCGCGCTTTTTTGCACATAGGGGAAAGTCAGGAAAGCGTGGAGCATTTCTTCCTGGCTTTCCAGGCTTTCCCAGGCTTTTGGGAGTAACATTCCTGGCTTTCCAGGAGACAGGGGAATCTTGGAAAGCCCGGAAAGTGCGGAGAGTCTTGGCTTTCCACGCTTTCCAGGAAATCCTGGAAAGCGTGGAAAGCCAAGAGTCTCCGCGCTTTCCTGGAAAGCCAAGAGACTCCTGGCTTTCCTGGCTTTTCCTTATGTGCAAAAAAGCGTGGAAAGCCAGGAATTTTTCCGCGGAATTCCGGGGATTTCTTGGCTCTTTTTTGCAGGGGAAACTATCAGAATGAAATCCTTGATTTATATAATAATACCGAATGTAAGAGGGCGGCGTTTCATTCGATGGCGCTTTATTCGAGGACTTGAAAGAGATCTTACACCTGATTTTATGACAAAAATACGAGAGAAAGTTAAAACATCTTTCTACGCTAGACATAGTTTTTTCATATCAGCTACGCAACATTGAAGACGATTCGTCAATGGTGATGTACACTAACATTGGCTCGCCTTGGTTTGAACGTTTTTCTGATGGGGAGAAATGGTTGAGTGAGCGGGAAAAAGTACGTTTGGATTCTGACAATATAAACAGACCTGACACAAAATGGGTGTTTGAAGACCATTTTAATGTTGATGTAAAGGTTGTTCTTGACCGCCAGCCTCTTTTAGGTACAGGACCCTTACCAGATTGGCTGCATGATTCTGCGCGTGGGCGTGCGGGTCCAATGATTGCTCTTGATACTTTCCAAGACAATTTATGTCTTTGGCGTTGTATTGCGGTACACCGAGGTTCAAGACCAGATCGAAGTACAACGGCAGCACGGGAACTTGCAAAGGGTTTCTTCCATCTCAAAGCTGCTCCACAAGATTGCCGTAAAACATCTTTAGATGAACTTGATGAGGTTGAAAAACATCTTAATAAAAAACAAATTTTCAAAGATTGGTTGGGTATTCGTATATATATGCCTGAACTTTTGTATGATGGTGAGGTGGTATGGCATCTTATAAGGAAACCACCAGCCAAGTTAACAAATATTTTGACAATTGGAATTTATGAAGGGCATGCTTTCATTATAAAAGATATTTCAAAACTTGCAAAAATTTATGCATGTGTTCATTGCCGTTCAAGATTTACTAAAGCTTGCAATCTTCAACGACATACCCAAATATGTGCGCAAGGGAAGACGGTGATTGAATGTCCGGCTGAAAAAGTTGAATTACCACAAACAGCTTTTGAGAAGGCTTTTTGTCCAAAACATTCATCTTCTCCAGAATCTCTTCGCTGGCTTGAACAAGAAGCAGCACTTCGTAAAATTTACATTCACCACGCTGCCTGCGGACTTGGAGGTGAAAGATGGGTTGAGCGTGCACCTGTAGACGGTTATAACCATGAAACAAAGACTGTTTTTCAATATCATGGATGTCATTGGCATGGATGCCGAAATTGTTTTCCTCATGATCGAAATAGAATTATTACTCATCATGACCAAACACGAGAAGATAGATTTAAATCAACTGTTGAACGTACACAAAAGCTTCGAGCTGCTGGCTACCATGTAATCGAGGAAGTTGCCACAGACTCAAATACAAAGTTATCCGCACGCGATATTGTACGACTTTGAAGCATATGGAGATAAAAATCAGAGGAAAGAACCAACAGGAATGCTAACTATCGAAAATAAACATGTTCCAATCTCTGTTAGCATTGGTGACACTTTAGACAAAGAACCTACCCATATCTGTGAAAGAGATCCTGCGGTTTTGGTTCGCAAGTTTATGGAAGAACTTGAGAGGCGTGAGAAAAATATTAGGGATCAAGTAAGAGCAGTCTTCATACCTGACGACATAAATATGCTTACAAAAGCACAGCGTCTCAAAATAGAAGAATGGTGTAATCAGGTGCCAGTTCTTGGGTTTAACTCCGGGAGATATGATTTGAATCTTATCAGAGAACATTTCGCGGAACGTTTATCTGATACAACTGGTAAAGTAAGAGTTGCAAAAAATGGAAGCAAAATTATGTTCATTTTGAGTAAAAACTTTCGCTTTCTTGATATCAGAAACTACTTAGGTCCGGGTACTAGTTATGAGAAATGGGTAAAAGCTTATGAATGCGAAACTGTAAAATCGTGGTTTCCGTATGAATGGTTTGACACACCTGAAAACTTGATTTTCGTGGACTTCCGAAATATGAGGATTGGTATTCGAAGCTGAAGGGTGGTTATGTTCTCACGCGGGATGAATGGGATGGGTGCCAGCGTCTTTCTTGATATCATAAACTACTTAGGTCCGGGTACAAGTTATGAGAAATGGGTAAAAGCTTATGAATGCGAAACTGTAAAATCGTGGTTTCCGTATGAATGGTTTGACACACCTGAAAAACTTGATTTTCGTGGACTTCCGAAATATGAGGATTGGTATTCGAAGCTGAAGGGTGGTTATGTTCTCACGCGGGATGAATGGGATGGGTGCCAGCGTCTGTTTAAAGAAAAGGGTATGTGTACCTTCGCAGACTGGCTGCGTTACTACAATAATCTCGATGTAGCTCCTGGCCTCGAGGCGCTGGAAAAGATGCGTGCTTTCTACACTGATAAAGGAATCGATATTTTGAAAGATGCTGTAAGTATCCCAGGTGTTAGTTTACATTACTTACTTCGCGGATGCGTTGAGAGGGGCGCAGATCTTTACAGCCCGTGCAAAGAAGCGTTTGAGATGTTGAAAAAAGCTGTTGTTGGAGGACCGATTCTTGTTTTCACAAGAAAGCATGAAGTTGGAGTTACGAAAATAAGGTCTCATCGAATAGCGGAACCTCGTTTTTGCAAAAATATAGTGGGTTACGACGCCAACGCTTTGTATTTGTCAACCATGCTTAGAGACATGCCTTGTGGAAAAGGAAGGGTCGTGCATTACAATAACGAAGCCGCCGCTCCCATACTGACACAAAGGCTCAAAGAAGAAAAATGGTTTGGATTTGCAGAAGTTGATATAGAGATCCCTAAGCACTTATACCCAAAGTTTGAGGAAATTTGTCCGTTCTTCTACAACAAAGAGGTCCCTGTTGAAGCTGTGCCGCAACATATGCTTGACTATCTTAAACGCACAAAAAGGAACCGCGGAGACGGGAAGAAGTTAGTGGGGGCGTTGTCTGCAAAGAAGATATTATTATACGTACCTCTTCTTAGATGGTATCTTGAACATGGAGCAGTGATCACAAATGTTTATCGGACTATTGATTACCAACCATCAAAAATATTCACTTGGTTTGTGGAGCAAGTGACTGAAGCTCGTAGAACTGGAGATAAAGAAAAAAGCAAGGCGCTGCTGGCTGAGGTATTCAAATTGTTAGGAAATAGTGGGTATGGAAAGCTCATCGAAGCCTTGGAGAGGCAAACAAACGTTTTTTACACCAAAGACGAAAAGGTTGTCTACAGAGCCTTGCGAAGCATATATTTCAGTGATCTTGACGAAATTGGGGAAGCGTATGAGCTGGAAAGCCGAAAGCCTCGGATCACAATCAGAAGACCATTTCAGGTTGGAATAGCTGTATATCAACTGGCTAAACTTCGAATGCTTGAATTCTATTATGACTTTCTTGACAGATATTTTGACAGAAAAGATTTCGAATTGATTCAGATGGACACAGACAGCAATTATATGGCAATTAGCGCAGAAAAGTTGGAAGACATGGTCAAACCAGAGCTGCAAATAGAATTTGAGGCAAAAAAGAAAGAGTGGTTAGCTTGGGATAAGTGGAGCAGTCGGACGCCTGGGCTATTTAAACTCGAGTGTGAAGGCAGCAGAATGATCGCACTCTGTTCAAAATGTTATTACATTGACGACTCTGAGGGTAAAAAAAAGAAGTTCAGCACGAAAGGGGTGTCGAAGAAACAAAACGAGATCGCGTGGCAGCGTTTCAATGAAGCTTTGGAAGGCAGCATGGACATAGCAACTAATAGAGGTTTCAGGATGCGGGACGGGCAGATGGTTACTTACGAACAGCAGAAGCTGGGGTTGAGTGCTTACTACGACAAACGCTGGGTATCGGAAGACGGTATTCACACAGAACCGATCGAGTTTCATTGTTAGTTTTCTGGTGGTAACTCAATGTTTGGAGGGACAACCAAAAGCTCTTCGCGGACAAACCAGCGTTTTGGTCCGTCAAACAAATAATAGATAACCGGAGCGTCTGGTTTTATCATAATTTTTTCAATCTCGTAAACATTCAAAGACCAGATTGGGTCGGTAGCTCTTCGCCGACCACCTTCAAGTTCACCAGGTTGATAAAGATAGCGAACACTTAAACCGGATGAGAGCTTTTTTTCGTTTCGCACCAACAGGTCTCAAATAAGGTGTCGAGGGTTTGGATGGAACAGTTTTCTTTTTGATGGCATCAACAGGTTATTGACCAGTCAGTCGAGTGACTTCCTTATTCAAAGCTGAAATAACAGCGGACAGTCGGGCCACCCATTCAGTCGATCTTTTGTCGTCTGGGAGGCGCATTTCAACCCCATATTGGTGTCCAAAAAGCCGTTCAGCCAGGGTGCGGTTGAGTCTTTCAACGATTGCTTGATCACGGTGAATATCCACACGACCACGTCTTACCTCGACATTATGTTTCGAAAGCAGTTGATTCACAGCGCCCATAAACTCACGACCAGGATCGACCTGAAGCAGTTTCGGCCACTTCAAAGGACCACGACTATAAATCCGTTCCAGAGCAGCTGCGACTTCTTTGGCCTCTTTTGTGGTCAACGGTTCGGCCTCTTTGTATCGAGAGGCCACGTCTACCACTGTGAGAGCATATTTAAAAGTTTTACGGGAGCGTTGTGGGCGATCGTGTGGGAGATACAGAAGATCGGCTTGGTGAACTTTGTTTGGAACAGGAACATCAAATTTCGGTCTTGGAATATAACGTGCGGCTGGTAAATAAACCTGCCAAAGAGCTTGCTTCATCAACCAGTTTTGAGCCACATCTTCCGAGACTTTCGCTGCCTGGGCTAATTTCTTAATTGCTGCAAACCCTTTCCAATACCCTTGCGGGCTGTAATAAATTTTTGACAACTTATTGAAAATACGGGAGCTCATTGTATATCATACACGATAAAAAATGTACGACCCGTTTGGTTGTTTGCAAGGTGAGAAAATTCAAGAAACATTGCAAAAAAAAAATTAAATTCATACCCATTATCAAAAAAGATTAATCGTTGTCCTTCATGCGAGGAGCAAATAGTTTATGTGGTGAATGAGTTCTGTCGTGCATGTCCAAAATGTGGTAGAGTGTTTGAATGTGATGATGATGAACAGTTCCAAGAAGAAAATCGGGAAAAAAGTTTCACTGCAAATAATTTTTATTTAAAAATTGTTTTGCGGAAACGGAATATTTACAAAATGTTTTCTTCCAGCGAGGTAGATTTTCTTGGCAACGTTATTGCTCAATTTCAGAAGATGTCCGGCAAGTCAGTGAACTATCCCTGTTTTTTTATAATTATTTTGAAAAGGTACCTTCTGAATGCTGGCCCAACAAAAAAGAAATTATGAAATCTATTTCTCAGCACCTTCCAAAAAGCTTAATAGTAAGCTGGTGGCTCGCAAAACAGGAGTTTGATAAATGGTGGTTAAAAGCCAATCAAAGTTCTTCATAAACATTTTCATATTTGCCTGTTTTCGGATTTTTTACCAAACGCATGACAGTACCTTTTTTTGGATGAGTCCAAAATTTCTTGCTTGTGACACCAGTTGGTCCCATGAAAGCATTTTTCGCAATATCACCTTTCCAATACCGATCGAAAACAGGTTTTGTTGAAGGAATTAATTTTTTTGTAACTTTTTCAGCATATTTGGCAACTTCCCAGGGTTTAAAACCCAACCCTAATTTTTGTTTAGCATTGATTGCATTTCTTGCAGCCGCATGACCCCACTGTCTCTGTTTGTAAGGAACAGCGTCAAGAGACTTAACCATTTTTTTATCCGCTTTGTGTTTGCATTTTTTGAGATTTTCACCGTATTTTTTTTCACGGTTGGAACAAACATCATAATCGACATCATGTTGCATAGCAATCGCATCTGTTGCACCTGTTGGTGGTTGATATATTTCCAGAATTTCACCCGTTTCTGGGTCGTATTTCACCTGCTTTTCAAGAGGGTTATATGGCCCTGTGAAATTATGTCCCGGCAATGTCCAACCTTTTTTTGGTTTCGGAAATTTACCAATTGCTGCATGTATATCAATACCACTGCCCTCCACGTTTTCTGGCATAAAACTTGTTTTTGTTATTCCGCAACTAGCGCATTTTGCTTTCAAGAGTTTTTGATTGTTCTTTGTGATTACAACCTTTTCACTTCCCTGCACATTGGGTGTGTATCGCTTTTCTTTCACACAATACACTTCCATTGTATATTTTATGAAAAATAATTTTTCACAATTTCCTCATTTTGAAGTAAATCGTTGGAGAACATTTTCAAAATATCGGCAAAACTTGTTCCTTTATTTCTTTCGTTTAAAAAGAGAAGGCAGTAATAACCACATCTCACACTTTGTTCCCATTGAATTTGGTTATCGTTTCTGAAAAAATGTGTCATCCCGTGCATTGACATTTCTTTTTCCCATTCCAAAGGTGGTGGAAGCCCAAATGAATCGAAATACTCGCAAGTGTCTTCATCAGACCAACAACATACCCAATGAGTTCCCAAACTTCCGAAATCATCCAAGTTGATAATGCATGGGGAATGAAAAAAGGGTTTTTTTTCGTTTCTGCTAAAAATGCCTTTGATGGGAATTCGTAAAAAGTTGCACCATTTTCTCAGGTCAATGTTGGAAAGAGGTTTATCAACAAATTTCACTTTTTTTAAACGATAATAATCCTCCCAAGTTCCATAAAAAGGTGGAGGTTGAATTTGCATCCCTTTACCTTTTGGTATTCCTGGTGATCGTCTTGTTCGTGGTGGTGGCGGTGGTGGTGGTTGCGTTTGCATACCTTTTCCACTCTGAGAAGTACTTTGAATCTGGGTCTGGCTTAATTTTATTACCATTCCTTTCCCTGCCGCTGATCTTTTTTTCAATCGCTCGATTTGAGTTTCAGTGAGAAGAAGTTCGTTACCGCGCCCAATTTGGCCTGGTTTAACTTTCAGATTAACAGGCATCTTCATAACATAAGCTTTTTTAAGTTATTTTCTGACCATCAGTCAGTGCGATTTTGAATGGATGATAAGTTGTGCTCATTGTGTATATTATATTAAGAATTTTTTTTGAACTTTTTTCATTTGTCTAGACAACGACAAGCTCATTACCAATTTGCTTCAACACAATTTCTTCTTCATTCAAAATCGCGGCGAAGATTATATAATCTTGAGCGTCAGCGGCTTCGTTAAGTCTGTAATGGAATTCGAGCTTTTTGGGATCGTCTGTCAAACCTTCTTTGGCATTTCGCAGATCGAAGTAGATAACTGGATATAACTTCTCAAAGTAGGAAAGCGGCAGCTGAACGCCGGTGTTATAGTCATTCTTTCTGTATCTGAAATTGATCAAATATTCAAAATTCTTATTTTAAAGCCATAATCATATTCAAGCTCAGGATAAAATTCTGTGCCGTACTGGAGACGGCAAGTGTCCAATCTTGCTGAGTCATCACCATCGATATCAAATGTGTCAAAGATATAAGGATTGTATTGGTAATCATTTTGTTTCCGAGTTTGTTGAATGAATACAAAAACATGCTTGGGGTTTTTTATCCCAGGTGTAATCAACCACCTACCATTCGCATCCTTTCGGGCGCTGCTCTGTGTCAAATTTTCTTGCAGGTATTTCCATTGGGTTGGTTTCAAGAAATTTTCATTGACCAGGGTTTGTCCTTTGCCAGTGAAATGTAATTGTGGCACCCACAACTCAAATTTGCGGACAACAATCCTTCGATTTGTTCCATCGTTTTGCCAAATCATTTCTTGGTCGTTTTGCAGTTCAATTTCAAACTCAAAATGTAACGGTGGCAGCAGCCTGTCGGAAAGACTTTCGAAGAAGGATTATCTGTTCAAAGGGATAATGGAATGAACTGTTTTGCCTTGGTCTGATAGAATCGCCCTTGCCCGCATTCCAAGGTTCTTCACAGTGGCTTCTGCAACCACAGTGTCATCAACATTATCAAGATACCAAAAATAGTTTTTTGCCACACTTCTCGAAAAATCATCCGAAAAGTCAAGCAGGTTTTTGATGAAAACAACCTTGTTGATATTATCCGCCTCGTATAATTTTTTCCCAGATGATTTGACGACCAAACTTTTTATCAATGAAAAAGAACCGTTGATCGGAGCCGATCGAGTGTCTTCAGCAATATCTGCTCCGTTTGCTGTAGCTTCCAAGTCAAAATCGACGCGGAAATAAGCGTTGTACCAGTCATAAAAATTGTCCCGGTCTTTCAAGGAAAATTTGTATCCCCACTTTTTTTGAGGGTTGTTATTCCCAGGGAAGGTGAGTGCAGTGTCCAAATCAACTCGAATGTATGTACTCTTCTCGAGGTATTGTGGAGTTCTGAACATTTTGACAAGAGTTATATTAAGAGAGAAAAAATTTTTTGGATTAAATTTCGTTCGCCAAAATTTGATTTAATTTCACAAGGGCGTCTGATTTTTTCGGTACTTTGTGTTTATATCTATAACGACCGGTGTTTTGTAAAATATTTGTAAGTTTCTTTTTTGCATCCTGTGACAACTGTTTTTGCTTTTTTCGCTCTTGCAATATTTTTCGTATTTGTTTCGAACCTTTTTCAACAGCAAGTTCACCAACATTCTAACCCGCTTTTTCAGCAATTGTTTTTGTGGCTTTTTCGGTAGTTTTCTTTGCCACGTCCTTTATATTTTTTTTGAATATTTTACCGATGGTCATGAAGGTGTCACGGATAATACCCGATCCTTTGTGTTTATATCTATAACGACCGGTGTTTACGTCAAAAAATCTTGCCCACTCGCTCGGATGATTCATGATTGTATATTTATAACAGCAAAATTCTTACTCTTCTTCGATTATTAAACTAATTGCAATGTCTGTCCCGTTGAGATCCAGGATATTGTCTCTTCCATCTGTCACCCGAACCCTTATTGCATCAATACGGCTTTTATTCACAGGTTGCCACTCAAGCCGGTGCGGCTCTTTTCGAAATGGATAGCTAACCTTACGATCTGCTGTTGAGAAACTGTATAACACATCGCTCGGAACATTGTTTGCTCGGCGTGAGATAATATCGCAGTGCAAATATACCCAATCAACACCTCTTGTGATATTTGGAACTTTTCTTCCGACAACATCTCCACTCAAGGTACTTTTGCTATAACCAAGCAATTCACCAAAATTTCCTTGAGAGAAGTCAAGCTCATAATCGTTATGTATCAAAGTCACAACCCTATAAATCGACATATCGAAATACATAGTGAAAATGTAATCACTGTCTTTGTTTGTCGGGTCTACTTTACCGGTGTGTTGCTGAATGAATGTGTTAATTCTTTTGTAATCATACATTCCATTCGGGAAAGTTAAGGTATTCCACGCTTGTTCTGCTTTTTTCTTCCAGCGAACTTTGTTGTTATCATAGCGAGAATCGATATTATTCCATGAGTAACTCATTGTGATAAGTCTGTTTAGTGCAGCTTTATAGTTGTTTTTTGAATCCAATTCGATTGGAGGATAAAACCTCACTGTAAAATCGTGTGAAACATTCCGTTCTCCACCTCTTTGTAGTTTTGCAAGGCTCGAGTCAAGCAGTATATCAAAGCTCATTATTGGTGTATATAATTAGAAATAGTTTTTTTCTTTTGTTTTTTATCGATTGTGCCGAGTTCAACAAGTGAATCAAGAAGATATGATACCTGATTTTTTAGTTTTATTGAGCTGTTTCCTGCTTTTATCGATCCTAACCTCAAATAAAGTTGGTTGATCAAATTTTCAGCTTCATCAGTGATGCCACTTCCTTCGATTTCCCAATCCTGTTTTGAAAAGTCATCTTCATCGTCAGAAAGTTCAAAAGCAGGTCTTCGGCTCATGACAGCTTTTTCAAGAGGGGTTTTGGAGATTTCTTTTTTTTCTTGTTTTTTTGGTGGTTTCAATTTCGCCTTTTTTTCTTGTAATTGTGTTGATAAAGGTTGTTTCCTTTTAAGTAACTTTTCTGCATGTTCTTGATGTGCCTTAATTGGTTCGAGTTTAAACGCCTCAGCTTCTAGTTCTTCCACATTATATCCATAGTATTTTGATCCTTTACTTTTTACTTCGTAAGTTGGGTCACTTCTATTTTTGGCAAGAATACTTTTTACAGTTCTAAACCGTTTTGATGTTTCTTCCCTTGTTTCGTCTTTGGAAGATCCTGGCATAACAGTTTCTTCCATCAAAGGTGGAGGTGGTAATGGAAGATCATCAAATTCTTGATATGGGGGTGGAAGAGATGTTGGTTCTATTGGTGTTGTGGTTGTTGTTGGTGTTGTTGGTGGTGACGGTGCTGGTGTTGGTGCATCCGGTCTGAATTCATCACCAAAAGGGTAAGTTTCGTCAAATTCATCCATTGTGTAATCAGGAACTTCCTGCTCTTCTTCTTCTTCCTCTTCTACAGTGGCACTGCTTTTTTCATCATCAAGTCTTTTTGTGATTGGTTTAAAAAACTCTTCTCCTGAAAGTTGACCAAACTCTTTGTTAATTTTATCCATTTTGAATTTTTGGTGAATTTCTTCTGTTTGCTGATCAACCACCGACTTTTCTTCAGCCAACTGACGCCATTTTTTCATCGACATATTTCCAGCGTTAATATATAAAAGCGAAAAAAAAGATGAAGATTCCAAATTATGACCCAGGTTCTTCCGAGAGTGACTACAAGCAAGGTCACCCTTGTATGCCAGCAGATGTTTTTCGGATGTTAATTTGTGGACCCAGTAATTCTGGTAAAACAAACACATTACTGCATATGCTTTATGAGTTGTTAGAGTATGATAAAATTTACCTCTTTTCAAAGAACCTGCACCAGAACAAATATCAGAATCTTTTGCAGTACTTTGCTGAAAAAATCAACCCCCAGGTTGGTTATGATGTTATTGAGGCTTACGGTGATGAAATCATTCCACTCGAAGAACTTCCGGCGGACAACCAAAAAATAGTTGTTTTTGATGATCTTGTTTGCGAAAAAAACCAAAACAGCATCATAAATTATTTTATCAATGGGCGGCACAAAAACTGCTGTGTTATTTACCTCTCTCAAACCTTTTACAAGGTGCCAAAAGACATTCGTGTTAACTGCAGCCATCTTTGTATTTTCAGATTAGATCCAAAAGAAAACAAACGAATTGCAAACGAAATAGGTGTGGATCATAACACTTTAGATCGCGCCACCGATGAAAAATATTCTTTCTTTTACTATGACAAACCCCAAAAATTAATGAAAAAAAATTTTGATGAAGATATGTAATGGGGTATATTAACAGTCAAATAGGTGGAACAAGCCAAACTACGATGAGTGAAAGTGGAAAAAAAGTGGGCCCTCCTGGCCCAGGGGGTCCTCCTGGCCCCGAGGGTCCTCCTGGACCGAAGGGTGATAAAGGTCCAGCAGGAGCACAAGATCCTCGTGGACCGAGGGGTGAAAAAGGTGCCACAGGACTACAAGGTCCGATTGGTCTCCAAGGTCAGAAAGGGTCACAGGGTTTAAAAGGTGACAAGGGCGACAAGGGCGACAAGGGTGATAAAGGCGATCCTGGCCCTCAGGGTAGTGCCAGCGGTTCTGCTAATATTGACATGCAAAATAAGTACGATATTTTGCGATTAAAAAGCAACCCTTATCCTGTACACGGTGATCTGACAAAGGTAATAAACTATCAAGACACGAGAAATATCTTTCTTTCAAAAAAGGAAGGCGGAAAAATGGAAGCAAGCATTGATATGAACAATAATACAATCTACAACGTAAAAGACCCAGTACAGACAGATCAAGCCACAAACAAAAAGTATGTCGATAATCAGCTTGCGAAAAAATTGGATAAAGGAGCTAATATTGATATGAAAAATAAATTAATTATCAATCTTAATCTTCCATCAAACAAAAGAGACGCTGCATGTGTCGAGTTTGTTAACTACAGACTTAGTGAAACACAAAAAGAATATCTTAAACTTGATGGCTCAAAAAGTATGTCTGGAAACTTAAATTTAAATAATAATAAAATTGTTAACTTACAAACCGATTACAAAGATTCGAAATCCGCAGTTAATGTTGAGTTAATGGAAAATGAAATAACAACTATGAGAGATCTTGTCACTCAAAAAATTCATGAATCTCAGATCATTAACTCGGGACAAAAAAGAGACGCCTTCAGATACTTAATGGAAGACACTGGTCAACCATATCGACCAAACACTTTCAACAGAGAAAGTTAAAATTCTGAAAGATTTGTATGGTTATTACCATACGAAACATTATGGCTATGAAAAGTTGCACCGCAGTTTTCGAAGAAAAAATTTTGTTTGTAATCTTTCAGCTGGCAAGTTAATTATTAGTGCCGCAGTAGCCGGAGGAATTACGTTGAACCCTGCTGTCATGGCAACTTTAACTGGTGTTGGTCTTACTTTGAAAGCAGTGGCAAGCCTTAAGAAATATGATAAGAAAACAGAACAAGCAAATTTTGCCCGAATTGAATACAAAAAAATACTTGATGAGATTCGCTTTTACCTCAGAGGTGAAGCTTTCGACGAGAAGGTCTTTCTTGATAGCTTGAAAATGAAAGATAATATCATCACTGATTATTGTATGGAAATTCCACTATCTGTTCAAAAAAAGTATGAAAAAAAATACACTCAATTATAGATTTTCAAAGTAATTATATACGCTAACAAAATGATTGCACTTTTTGCAACTATTTGTTATTGGTTTTTTGAACTTCTCACTCCTCCTGATATCAGACAAATACGATACATTACTCGTGAGTGTGTTTCAAAAATATTGTTACCAACTCGTGATGAAGATGGCTACCCCATTTCAGGCCAAGATGTGGTTCCATAAAACGATTTTCATCTCTTAGTAGACAACTTCACCAACAGAGTACACAATAAAATTTTAACTGAAACGTTACAAAAATATGACGCTTTTGCTTGGCTACAAGCAGCTGAGCTCCACGCGATCTTACTTAATCCAGTGTCAAGGTCAAACTAAAAATAAAAAACACGTGAGACAAAGCGTGATAGCGCACGTGAGTGGGAAACATACCGAAAGGTGCCGGTAATTCGACATACCGAAAGGCGCCGGTAATTCCGAAGGGCGCCAAAAAAAAAAGTCAGACAGAAATAGCACCTTTCGGAATATAACAGCGCCTTTAAAAATTTCCGGCACCCTTCGGAATTACCGGCACCTTTCGGTATGTGTTCCGCTTCACAAAAAAGAACAACCTATTAAACAAATGTATCTTCAACGCATCTCTTACTATGGATGTCTGTACAGATCAACAAGCGATCTCACAAGACTGGCCAACAGAGGATTTATTAATAAATCAACAAGAAATCCCACAAGAGATATCAGAAGAATGGCCAACTAAAGAAAGTTTTATAAAAAGAGAAATCTTAAAATGGAGAAATATTTCAGATGAGATATACAAAATTAAAAAAGTTTCACACCAGGATAGTAAATATGGGATTTCAGCTATTTTAACCTTAAAAACAAAATGTGAAGATGAGTTTCTTGTATGGGCCCCTAAACGACTTGCTGAAGATCTTGAAGATGAATCTTATCAATTTGTTTATAAAATAGGTCTCAAAACTTCTGCTGACGGTAATGAATATTTTGATTATGAATTAATGTAATCTGTCTGTGAATATTAATTTGTTTTTTCAAGCTTGAGTTGTTTGGGGGTTTCCCTTCAATGTTTGTATGAGAATATAAATTACGTCATTGTCTGCGGGTTTCACCGAACCACGAAGTCACGCAGCGTAAACACAACTTAATGGCTGTGGTCCTCTTCCCATATATCAGTGCAAAACTTAATTAGAGTTATATCAAGTATATCGGAGGCAAAAATGGTTATTTCATGTAAGATTTCTTCTTGTTTATAACAAGGGTAACAACCCCCTCCACAACAACAATGCATATAAGCTACACACATTATAATATGTACAAGCCGCTCCATTTCAGAACAGAAAGGTTGTATTGAAAGCTCATCGTGAACTTTGTTCCAACCCAAAACCTCTCGCTCTTTCAGTTTTATGGCGAGGTAATGTTTGTAAATTATCTCACGTAACTCTGGTGGTAGGTACCTCATTGTGTACCTCTTTCCATTTAGCTGTTTGTTGCCTTATGTTCTGAATATTTTTTCGCAAAGCAGGAGCGTCTTCTATAAGTAATTGCTCTAAAGTTTGTAACTTTTTTGAATCAAATTCTTTCAAAAAATCTTCAATGTTTATATTAAGTGCAGACATTCCACTTTAATATAATAAAATTTTGTTTTTCTTTAATTAAAAAATATGTTAGATTTATTTCAGTTAATACGAACTAATTGTCAGATTTTTTTTAAATTCTTAATTGTTAAAACGAAGCAATTCGTTTGCTAAAAGATCACATAATTCATTCAACTTCTCTTCTGACAAATTCATAAACATTTGTTCCCCTCCCAAAAAAGCGTCTGTTTCTTCAAGAATTTCATTAAATTTTTTAATGAAACCCACATAAAAATTATTTTCCTTAAGATATTTAATAAGATGCATGCAAAGGAACCTTAACGCTTCCGCTCTATCTTTTGCTTGCTGCATTTTTATACTTATTTTCTTTTCTTTAATTAAAAAAAAATTTTATGCTGGGTGGTTTATTTCGGGTAAGTAGTATATCAAGAGTTTAATGAATACTACCTGATACTCAGAGGTTTATTTAAGAATTTTAAAACCCCCACCATAATAAACATGCGCCAAAAGGAGCTTGTTTATTATGGTGGGGGTTTTAAAATTCTTAAATAAACCTCTGAGTATCAGGTGGTATTCATTAAACTCTTGATATACTACTCATGACGATCTGTGGCCTTTCCCTACACCAGGGTAACACGGACAGCCGTAAAAATCTAGGACAAAAATTCATTCATTTTTCAAATCGGCACACTTAATCCCCCGGTATCAACGAACGCTTTTCATTCAACTAATCTATTCTTGTTTTCACGTTGCCATGTTCCTACCAATAGCGTAGCTCCACCACTCTCTATATAAACCAAGTGCAACCCACAATTCCTTGATTCGCTCTGGCGAAGGGCTAACGCTCGAAACGTTAGCTTTCAATCTCTTTACGGTGGCCAATTTACCTTACCAGCTCATTTGATAAATCCAAAATTTTGTGTTACCTGAAGGAGTGCCACGCTTCCAGGCTGTAGTCCCAAGTGGGTGCCTTTTTATGCTCGCAGTATACGAAAGGGTCGAGAAAATTGTTATTATATTATTGTAACGGATCGCCAAACTGTACTATTAAGTGAAATTTTGAAAAGGCTTCCTTTCTAGAGACTGAAAGCCCGCGAAAAGAAACTCGTGTAGCTAGAAATCGACAAAAAACGTGGGATAATCTACTGTTTTTGGCCTACGGCGGCCTTTTAAAAAATAATCCTTACTTGTATCCCGGCGCTGTTATCAGGTTAGTTAGCCTGTTCCAGTCGTTCAGATAGTGGAGCGCGAGCGAAAAAATATAGCGAGCGAAAGAGCGGGAAAACTAGGGGAGGCTATATTTTTCGTTTGCGCTCCACTATCTGAACGCCTGAAACAGGCTACAGGTTAGTAAGCTTTGTTGCTTCCGATGTTTTAGGTAATCCTTCCAACGATAACACAGAAGATCTGCTGCTAAAGAACCCGGGAGCGAGAGATGGTCGAAGTAAACCTCTGAATAACATACGGCTGAAGCCACTTAACACGGCAAGTAGGAAGATTCACAGGGAAAACACTTATGATAGCACAGAGCGATATGCAAGAGACAAGGTAGATGGAGGGAAGCCTATGTACCACAACCCAGGCTGTGTGTTGGATGCAGACAATCCTGCTTACCAGAGCTTAATGAAGGAGGATGCTAGCGCTCGGTTTAATTCCGAAACAAATCTAGGCATGTATCAGAGTTTGGACCAAGATAGATTGATGTACCAGCCTTTGCAGAAAAACAGTGCACACAAGGTGCTTAACATTTCCCTTATAATTCCCTTTCATTCATACAATCATTCGTTGCTTTGTCTCCCTCCTTCCCATCCTCCCTCCCTCCCTCCTTCCTTCCTTCCTTCCTTCCTTCCTTCCTTCCTTCCTTCCTTCTTTCCTTCCTTCCTTCCTACCCTCCTTCCTTCCTTCCTTCTTTCCTTCCTTTACAGATGTTCCTGTATAAATAAATAGATAAATAAATAAATAGATAAATAAATTCCTTCATTCCTTCCCTCCTACCTTTCTTCCTTCCTTCCTTCCTGCCTTCCTTGCTTCCTTCCTCCCTTCCCTCCTTTCTCGCTCCCTCGCTCCCTCACTCCCTCACTCCCTCCCTCCCTCCCTCCCTCCTTTCCTCCATTCCTTCTTTCCTTCCTTCCCTCCCTCCTTCTATTCATTGGGCTTAGTCCGTCTTTTTCCATCTGTTTGTTCGTACCTTCTTTCAGCTTTGCCGAGACGATCAGTTGCCAGAAAACTACTAGCCGAGTCATTATTATCGTTTTTTTACTAGGATGAGATTCCCGAATATCTTGCTCTTCTCAACCCTGACGAAAACCCAAGAACAATCTCTCCGACCCCCCAGAGTATCAACCTCCATATTCCACAGGCTCACCCCCTGCGGACGTTAAAGAACCTCCAGAGTACGCGGACTATGCAGATTTAGATGAACTTGAAGAAATCAAGGCAAACGAGAGCCTTGCGAAGTGCTCGGATCAGGGCCCATCTTATGAAGCACCACTGTATAATGTGCTTGAGGGACCCAGCTATGACTGCGCTTGTCCAAGTGCTGTCATGTATGATGTCCTGGAGGCTCCTTATCAGGACTCCACTGGTATTACTAATCCGGGCTTTGAGCCCCTATGTATGCGGTCCTGGAGGGCCCTGGTACAACATCATAAGATGTCCTCTTTTATCTGCGAGGTAGTCTACTTTGCCATCGTTTATTTGGGTCGTCACGCAATATTTTGGGGTGGGTGGGTGAGGGGGTGGAAGTCGTCACGTTTAGACATAATTAACAAATCGAGCAGGTTAATTTTTCCTTCTTTTTTGTGAAGTCAGCTAGCGAGTAAAACTCCTTAGCCTTCTATTCTTATTTTTGTTCCTCAACTTTCTGAGATGTAGTTCCAGTCTAAGGTGCGGCCATTGTTTGTTAAACTTGCTCTAGCTCGCTCGTCATTTCTTCTGCTTGAATAACACTGGCCTGTTCCAGGCTCCCAGATAGTAGGGAGTGTAGGGACAGCACGAAAATTAGAAAGGAAACGCAAAAATAAGACACGCAGGATCTTGGGAATAGGGGGCCTTGTCTCTCCCCAGCCTATACGCGTTTTTGGCGCTCGTTTTCTCAATTCATCTTGGAGCCTGAAACAGGCAAGAATTACACAAATGGAATGCACGCGTGAAAAGTGTGCAAGTGTGTGTGTAGGGTTTGAGTGTGATGCGCGTTTGGCTGCAAAACGGGCTCATCCTTAATTATAGTTCCCGCATCTGTCATAACCGGCGGCAGGGTTTAAGTGTAAAGCTGCGCGCGCGCGTAGCCTACACACGACATAGCTAGAATGCACGCGTCAGCTGAGTGAATCCAAGGGTCCATTCTTTTGGAACTATTAGTTCTGGCTATTCTTATTCCGGTTTAGGAGTAACAGAATACACGGAATTTCAATTTCGAAAAGAACGCTCCTCCTGAAAACGGAATAACCATGGCGGAGGTGACCTGAGAACTACTATGTCTGTACATGCGCAGGCGGCTGCGTAGAATTTCCCGCGAAAAAATTCCCAAAAAGAACGCGTATTCTGTCTATTCCTAGTCAATCGTATTCCTTTCAGTCTGTTCATTCTGTTATTAGGAGCAGAATGAACGGAATGATCATTCCGAAAACGGAATCGCTCCCAAAAGAATACAAATACCGTCTATTCCGAGTATTCCTATTCCGGACTAGTCCCAAAAGAATGCGCCCCAAATTTCTATTGTAAGTCGTGCGTGCAAAATACCGGAAGTCAAAATGCCAAGTAAAATCGCGCAAACCGGAAATAAAACGTGCACAAAACATTTGTTTTTATAGCCCTGAGTGGAGTCCAATTCGGTCTGTAATCATACGAGTGATTAACAAAATCGGACGACCGCGTAGCGGGAGTCCGATTTGTCTAATCGCAGACCGAATTGGATGACACGAAGTCCTGTTACCAATTAATCATATCTATAACAAAATTCGAGAAAGAAAAAGGAGGAAACGTACCGGAGAAGGAATAGACAACAGTTTTATTTGCGAAATACGTTAAAAAAAAAGCTTATTCAAGCGTAACTGATCCATTAGCGCGCTCGCTCTGACGCGTACTATCCAATTACTTAGGCATGACGCGTACACTGTCCAATTACACTGTCCTACTGTCCTATTAATGCTCAAATCATGGCTGGTGATAGCCAATCAGATTCGAGAATTTTGTTATAGTTATGATTAATATAATAATATTTTTATTAATAATAATAATAATAATAATAATAATATTATTATTATTATTAAGAAGAAGAATTAAGAAAAGAATTTTACTTCTTAAAAATTTTTTAAACTAATAATTGATTGTAATTTCTTAGCATCTTATTCTTATCTGTCCATTGTATTTTCACTATGACTATCAATAAAGGTATTAAAAATTTAAAATTTAAAAAAAATTATTATTAATATAATAATAATATTATTATTATTGTTATTATTTTAATTAATTCAGTTCATATCCGTAGTATACGTTAAAATCGTTACACACTTTATCATCATAGAGAAAGTAGTTGGAGGTAGAAGTACTAATGATAGATTCAGTTGTTGTTATTTTAATTAATTCAGTTCATATCCGTAGTATATAATGGTAATAGGACTGAGTGGAGTCCAATTCGGTCTGTAATCATACGAGTGATTAACAAAATCGGACGACCGCGTAGCGGGAGTCCGATTTGTTTAATCTCGAGTATGATTACAGACCGAATTGGATGACACGAAGTCCTGTTACCAAGTAATCATATCTATAACAAAATTCGAGAAAGAAAAAGGAGAAAACGTACCGGAGAAGGAATAGAAAACAGTTTTATTTTGCGAAATACGTTTTTAAAAAAAAGCTTATTCAAGTGTAACTGATCCATTAGCGCGCGCGCTCTGACGCGTACTGTCCAATTACTTAGGCATGACGCGTACACTGTCCAATTACACTGTCCTACTGTCCTATTAATGCTCAAATCATGGCTGGTGATAGCCAATCAGATTCGAGAATTTTGTTATAGTTATGATTAACCATTTTTGTGGCTTTATCGCCAACGAATTCATCATGCATGGTCACTGAAAATTGGCTTGTAGTCAGTGAAAAGTCAGGGAATTTGTTTTATACCGATCGATGAAAACCCTGTAAAACTTAACTTTTTTCCGCAGTTAGTGCCTTAATGAACAAATCTTCTGAAGTATAATTAAATTGTATTTGCCCTGGTTATTGTATTGTTTGTTTTTGCTTCTTGTAACCCAGTCTTTATTAACGTAGAGTATCTACAATGGAATCTCTTCAGTTATACGATCACCACTGAGCCATAAAAATGAAGTCGGTTTTACGGTGATTTCAGATAAGAAACAATATTACAAGGGCAATATCGCAAAGAAGGCCTGATAATATCGCATTCGGTGTTTTTTTCCAGGCTTTGACGAAAGTGATCGTCTCATTAACAAGGCGGGGTTACAATGTACCTGTAGCGGGGGTGACGTCATTTTTTCGTTTCATGCACCACCCGAGGACGAAACACGAGGTGAATCAAAAGCCATGAAGGCTCCTGGTGAATAAATAACATCGTACACAAGGCAAACAAAGGGGCTTATTTTCACATTAGATAGAGTTCCTTTAGGAAAGAGAAATGCGTTGAAATATGCACGGATGTTTTTCTGTGGACTATAGTCATCTCTTTCGAAAGGCGAATTTTTTTCCCAGAGGAACGACCCTCGTCGTGCTTGGTTAGAGTTTATTCCCTTGCCCTTTTAACACAATGGCAACCCTTTTATATACCTAGCTAGAGCAGTAATTGCACCCCTTTCTTATGCCTCAAGGATAAGCCAAAACAATAGAATTTTCTATAATCCCCACAGTTTTCCCATGCAGGCTTTCAGTCGTTGTGGTTGAGTTGCTCAAAGGCTCCACTCTTTCACATAGCTGCCATCTCTTTCACTTTGCAGGGGATTTTTTTGATCCTTTCGTAAACTAGAAACTTCAATTTTGCCTACCCTTTCAATAATATACTGCGAGCTTAAAAAGGCACCCCTTTCGGGCGGAGCCTCCCCGTATAGCCCACGATAGGGAGTACTACCCCCTCGGGTTTATCCTCCTAAACTGTGAGACTTCCAGTTTTTCAACCTTGTTTATGACTAGGTCTACGTAATGACTAAGGACCCCCGTCATCGGTTACCATGATTGCCAGAGGCGTTTCTCGCGCGTGCTTCTTGAAAGCACGCGAGAGAACTGTTACCCAGGGTAGTCATTGGCAAAATTGACGTCAAAGACAGAGGAGCTTATAATGCATATGTCTGCTTTACTGTTATCCACGTACGAGGTTAGCGCCTGTTCCCTTCTGGTATTTTGAAGTTTGTGCCTGGCTCTTTCTGCTGAACACACGGCACAAACGTTCGGACTATCTTTTAAAGCTCGCGCCTCTGATCTATAGGTTGTGGAATCGTTAACCGTCGATTGGCGGGCATTAAAGGGACACTTTCACCAATTTTTAGGATAACTTTGAAAAGCTAAAAGACATATTCTAATCAGAGGAAATTCAAAAATACTGGTTGAGGTTCGTTTAAATCTACTCTACCAGTTCTCGGGGACTATAATTAAGTGTATTTGGCTGCAGATCGCTAGGATGGAAATCGATTGCAATTTGAAAACATCAGGCTGATGTACAGTTTTTCTTTTGTGTCGTGGAAAAATCGCCAGTAACTGACTATGGTTTGCTCTTCCTTTGAGAAAATCATTTGATTTTCTTCTCTTGACGTTCTAGGAGTATTCTGTGTACGTGAAAAGGCATTTAATGCAATTTTCAGCACATTCTTCACCCAAAAAAGGTAAAAATCCCGTGACAGTGTCCCTTTAAAGTGAGGGTTATTTACCTGGAGCGAGTGGTTATGAAATATGTTCCGTCGTAAAGAATAGAGGAAACCAAGCGAGATGAAAAATAAATACTCAAAGCTATTGCAACCGACAAATAATAAACAGCGAAATTTCACAGGAAGCAATATACCGTATTTCCTCAAACAGTAGTCGTCCCTCGATTTTAAAATCGCCGCCCTCGAATAATTGCTCCCCCCCCCCCCCACCACCACTTTGGTGGAAATCTATGAAAGTTACTTGATGTAGGATAAAAAAACAAGATATTTAGGGTGTGACTTCCACCGAGCAATATCTGAAATAATCGCCCCCCCACCTCGCCTCGATTAATCGCCCCTTTCGGTGCGATAAAAGTTAATAATCGCCCCCTGTTGTTATTTGAGGAAATACGGTATTCATCCGTGGTAGTTACTCGGTCCGTATACCTTGAAGGCCAAGGACTAAGGTTAACACACGTTTAAGTTCACAGAGCATTTGACAAATGATTTCTGTCAAGGTGTTCTCCAGAGAGATGGATTTGCCTTCGAAAATCAGGACAAGGGGAACGTGAAATCAAACAAAGAGATTGGTGCCCAGTGACAAGCAGTGCAATGTAAAACCAGTGCGCAAAACATCGACGTAATAAATAAAATCGCAGTGACATGAAAAATGAGTGTTAGGCAGTCTATAGAATTGTAATTGAAAGTACCGTTCCTTGCTCGCGACCCTCGAGCCCGGAGGGGGGGGGAAGGGGGGCAGTTGGTAAGAAAATTTTGGCAAGTATTTTTCGAGTAGTTCGTAGGAATGACTACTAGGTCTGAGATAAGTTTATTTGGATAGTATGATGAATAAACAAACAAAAACGGCCTTTCAAACAGTGCTGTTGTTCTTCGTTAGTTGTAAGGATCCAAAATTCAGTATGAGATCCTTTTAGGTTTCATTTTGGTCCAGTGGATTTTTTGGGGTTTCGCTTCAAGCCCAAGGGATTTTTTTGGGTTATAATTTATGTCTCCCTTCGCACATTTTGTATCTTTTTTTTGCCTTATCTACTTCCCGTCACTTAAAATCCAGGTTACTCTCCCCATCCCCCGTCCCCCTTACCCGCGGGCGCTTGAGTATCTGTGCTAACTTTGGTTTTTGTTTACGTGACAGAAATTTTGCTCATAGTTTTGTAGATTCAGTGTTCTCTCGACTAGCTTGAATTACACCTACTCAGTTTCTTTTTCACCAGAATCTCTCACAAGGCAAATTAATTTAAGAAGGCTAATAGACAAGAGACGTCTCGTTTTTCTTCGAGTGAGCTTTAATTTTGATATCTGTACGCTTTGCTGACTATTAACAACCTAACTTCAAGTATGTAAAACCTACGCTTAGCTAAGCAAAGATCCCCGCAACGCGTTGTGATTGGCTGTAATTCCTGGTCTTTTCAAGTGTCCTTAAACTGAAAGACGCGACGGTTTCTTCTAGGTCCGCTAAAAGCAATCCTAAGACAATTTTTTAAATTGACGGTTGATCGGCAAGTAGATAAAATAGACTAAAACTGCTAATGCTCCAAATACCAATCACGACGGTTACTGGACTTCAAGAGCAATACCTTACAGAGATGTCGCTGACAAATTACAAAAAAGCAAAGACTCGCAAGAGGTCCACGTAAACAAAATTAAGGAAATCAAACAAACTGATTGAACGTGTTCCGTTGGCCATTAATAAAATGAACCGAAGTTGTCTCACAGTTCATACGGACAACTTGGCCAGAATATTTCTCAAAACATGCAAAAAGAATAACTTTAGTTGGGACGCTTAATATAACGACTCTAGCGAACCAAAACAGTCCACCGGATAGTCACGTTGTCAGAGCACGCAGAACTTTTTACACAAACGCTACGATATTTATTTTAATTTGGCTCGATAGAACAATAGCTTTTTACGTCTTCAGAGTAAAAGAAATTAGTTAACTACACCTCACGCAATGTAAAAACAGAGGGAACTTTCCAAGCTGTGTACGTACGTTTTCTGAACTATCGCTAAAACGTGCCAGCATGTCAGTTGTACTTTTCGACATGTGCGTGTTGCTTGGTGACCCTGCGATGAACTCGTTGAGTGTCATTACATAATAAAGTCCAACATCACTCTTAAAATGCGAAAGGAAAGCAAAATACTCGAAAGTATGAAAATGTTCTTGAGGTAAAAAAAGTGCAAAATCATATTATAAAACCATGCGCTTACGATTCTTAACATAGCTATATCGCACAAAAGTTTTAAGTGTTCTGTTTGCGTTTTTCAGTATATTTCATATGATATCCACGTCCCTTTTATGTCTGTTTGGAAATTGCTAAATGTTTAATTTTCAATTTCTTTGGTGCATGCAGTTAAATTACACACCAATGACATGTAATCAATGAATTAAATTTCTTATGTTAGTTATCGTTTGCATTCAAGTATCTCCACAAATTGAGGAGAAATTGAATTGATATCGAACTAGAATTCAATTAGTGACTACCTGCTTATTCTCCATGTGACCCTACCACCGTAAGCGGTCTGAGAGTGGCTGCGCAACGCATGCGCGCTAACGGGACGTTTCGCTGTAATTTTGTATGAATATATTAACTAATATGCTCCAGGTATGTATGTTTAAATAATTATGGTCTAGAAGTGCGCTGTGGACTGCTGAATGAAAACGCATTTGCTCAATGCTCATGCTGGTCAGCTGCATGTCAAATGAATATTTGTTATACTTATCAACTACTATACTATGCAGCTACTCCCTATCTGATTCTCGCGATACGAATAGCCTCTGCTTACTGCAAGGAACCTATCAACCAACTGTACTACACTAACATAGTGTACTTTTCAACAAGAAACTAGATAATTCTGCTTTCATCAGTATATTACAAAAATGGCATGTAGCATTGTTTTTACCCCGCAACTACGTAGGTAAGACTCCACGCTAATCCTGTGTTTTTTTTTTCAAAGCCGTAGTTCTTTACACGCCCCTTACTCAGGAAAGTGAAGCTATTCCTCTCTTACAATATTCCCTATTTTTACGTCGCGTTTTTACATAATTTTCACTGCCTTTTATCAGGAATTAATATGACAGCGACAACAGAAATGAATTAATAAATCACATGGAAATGTTTCTAGGATATTATGGGTTAGTTCGAAAATTCTTTGAAATGTCACCCTTATTTTTAGCCGGGTGTAAACCATTTAAAGAGGAATCGTTGAAAAAACCGTTCAACAATTGTGGCTTGTTACGTCCTCTCCTGGCTTGACAATTGAGCGTCTGAAAATAAAAAAGAAGGTAAAACAATTCAATAAGTAAACCGAGAAATGATGTGATGTGATTGACATAAATCATTGTACTCATTAGTTTGTGTACGGTTTCCGTCAACACTGAGATTTTTAATGACAGTGGGTTTCATTGCTAGGTGAAGCAGGTGAAATAGAGTATGTTGTCTTAAAATCGTGTAGAGAAGTATGGGGAAAAACACCTTAAAGGCGACAACAGTTTACAACAAGGCACCCTAACATAGAAAATCTATACAACAACATGTTTCAATTACACTTAAGGTACAAATCGTAGTAACTTCCCTTACTACCCTTCACAATGTAGTTTTTCACGTTGACGAATTGTCGTCTATTGACCTAGCTTATACTGTATATGTGTTGGGGAAGGGGAGGAAGAAAGTATTCTTCAGCAAACTTGTGATTTACAAGTCCTTCTTTTCACAGTGTGTATCCTTTGTTTCATTTTCGTGTTTTCTTTGCTGCTTTACTTTTGAGCACGTTAGTTAAAATTGTGTTTGAGGACAACGGCACATATAGCTTACGAGAAAGACGCTTTTCGTCAACCAAGGTAAGACCTCTCCCTCAACCAACACCGCTCTTTTGTGGATTGAAAGTCACTTTTTTCTTTAAAGTGCTATGTGGTGCTATGCCATTGTTTAAATTTCAAAGAATATTCTACTTACTATTATCGGAATCTTGGTTTCCAAATTCAAGTCTGACGTCATCACCAATCAGTACAAATGGAGCCCAGTACTTCGCAGCAGAGAACTTCTCTGAATCGCGAAGAGTTTTCATGGCCTGGTGAAGAGCCACACTGGCGCTTTCTCCATCTTTGAGGTGTTGATAGAAACTCTTCATAAACTCGAAGGTTGCCTCGTCAGAAATTGCCCAGAGTGACGCTAGAACAGAACGAGCACCGGCAGCCAAGAAAGCCCGAGCAATACCGACCACACCCTCCGAATTCACCTCCCCGCGACCACTGTGGCAACAACTGAGCACAACAAGCCTTGCACGCAAACGAGCTGCTAGCACATCAGACATTTTAAGAATGTAGTCCTCTTCTTTAGGAATCTTGATCTTTAATCTTGGTATTCGATCTGGATTATTTTCCCACCCCTGATTTGGAGCCAACGCTATTTCACCAGTTTCCTCTCGCCCGTGTGCTGCAATATGAACTAAGGCAACTGACGTCATTTGTTCCAGCACCTTCTCTTTTGTTGCTTCTGTTCCTGTTAGTGGTTGGATGTTTAGAATTTTTCCTATCATCTCCACTTCCATTTTAGCGCATGGCAACGGATCGTGCTTAGGCCTTATTCCCCAGATTCCTTCTTTGATAACTTTCTCCAGACACGGATCTCCGACGAGGAGGGCCCCACTTTTTCTGTGGTTGTCCTCAGGGGAATCCATGATCAGTTTTAAACTGGTGAGCGAGGGCACAGTGTGGATTCTTATAGATTCGCTCAAAGCAGAAAATGGAGCTAAGCACAATGGACCATCTGGGACAATGATCAACTCGTCACCTTGACACAAGCCTGCAATGGTGCCAATAATTACGTCATGTAACCGATGTAAGGAGTCTGTGGTGCACTGACAAGTCTTTGCTGGTTCCTCCTCGCTTCCTCTCTTAGGCGAGGAGTCATCAGTGAGCTCATCTAGCGAACGATTCTCGCATCTAACACCAACACCAGCTCCAATTTCTTTCAAAGTAGTTTCCAACAAGAATGTAATAGAATCGTCTTTCCTTCGTCTCCCTTCTATCTCTATTTTTACCCGTCGAAGCTCAACCTTGTTATCCCTACTGATAATCCAGAAGGCGATCATGTTGCCTTTAAGTCCTAAAAACACTATTTGTTTGTTTTTAGAGAGCACGTTTGAGATGTGAGAAATTGTTTCTTTAGGTTCAAATGACGCTAACGGAAGTGCTGTTAAGCCATATCGTATTTTCAAGTCATCGACCAAAGCCTGTGCACGACCTCGCTCAGCAGCGCACAAAGCCTCAACAGTAAGGTCAAGTAATAACAGAGTCTGCCACAAACCATCGTAAAAAAAACGATAAAGGCCCCGAAAACTTATTTTCAGGGCATCTTCAGACTTAACACTAGCCCTCACGATATCAAAAACCTTTACGCTGGATTGGTAACATTCCTTGGCTTCTTGGAATTTTTCTAGGTTGACATAAACGCTGCCGAGGTTTCCACAGGCCGTTCCTTCTGTGGCCCTATCGCCCACTTCTTTGGCTATTGATAGGCTTTTATTGAAGTACTCTACGGCTTCTTGGAATTTTCCTAGGGCGTCATAAGTGCTGCCGAGATTTCCATAGGCCGTTCCTTCTCCGGCCCTATAGCCCACTTCTTTGGCTATTGATAGGCTTTTATTGAAGTACTCTATGGCTTCTTGGAATTTTCCTAGGCTGCAATAAGCGATGCCGAGATTTTCATAGGCGGTTCCTTCTCCGACCCTATCGTCCACTTCTTTGGCTATTGACAGGCGTTTATTGGTGTACTGTATGGCTTCTTGGAATTTTCTTAGGCTGCAATAAGTGCTGCCGAGATTTCCATAAGTTGCTCCTTCTCCAGCCCTATCGCCCACTTCTTTGGCTATTGATAGGCTTTTATTGTGGTACTCTATGGCTTTTTGGAATTTTCCTAGTCTGTAATAAGCGTTGCCGAGATTTCCATAGGCCTTTCCTTCTCCGGCCCTATTGCCCACTTCTTTGGCTATTGATAGCCATTTATTGTTGTACTCTATGGCTTCTTGGAATTTTGCTAGGCTGTGATAAGCGTTGCCGAGATTTCCATAGGCCGTTCCTTCTCCGGCCCTATCGCCCACTTCTTTGACTATTGATAGGCATTTATTGTGGTACTCTATGGCTTCTTGGAATTTTGCTAGGCTGTGATAAGCGTTGCCGAGATTTCCATAGGCCGTTCCTTCTCCGGCCCTATCGCCCACTTCTTTGGCTATTGATAGGCGTTTATTGGCGTACTCTATGGCTTCTTGGAATTTTGCTAGGCTGTGATAAGCGCTGCCGAGATTTCCATAGGCATTTCCTTCTTCGGTCCTATAGCCCACTTCTTTGGCTATTGATAGGCTTTTATTGAAGTACTCTATGGCTTCTTGGAATTTTCCTAGTCTGCAATAAGTGCTGCCGAGATTTCCATAGGTTGTTCCTTCTCCAGCCCTATCGCCCACTTCTTTGGCTATTGATAGGCTTTTATTGTTGTACTCTATGGCTTTTTGGACTTTTCCTAGTCTGTGATAAGCGTTGCCGAGA
>CAXIQD010000251.1:0-28272 GCA_964030785.1 Siderastrea siderea | reverse complement strand
TTTCCATAGGCCGATCCTTCTCCGGCCCTATCGCCCACTTCTTTGGCTATTGATAGCCATTTATTGGCGTACTCTATGGCTTCTTGGAATTTTCCTAGGCTGCAATAAGCTTTGCCGAGATTTCCATAGGCCTTTCCTTCTTCGGCCCTATAGCCCACTTCTTTAAGTATTGATAGGCTTTTATTGGTGTACTCTATGGCTTCTTGGAATTTTCCTAGTCTGCAATAAGTGCTGCCGAGATTTCCATAGGTTGTTCCTTCTCCAGCCCTATCGCCCACTTCTTTGGCTATTGATAGGCTTTTATTGTTGTACTCTATGGCTTTTTGGACTTTTCCTAGTCTGTGATAAGCGTTGCCGAGTTTTCCATAGGCCTTTCCTTCTCCGGCCCTATCGCCCACTTCTTTAAGTATTGATAGGCATTTATTGTGGTACTCTATGGCTTCTTCGAATTTTCCTAGTCTGTGATAAGTGACGCCGAGATTTCCATAGGTCGTTCCTTCTGCGGCCCTATCGCCCACTTCTTTGACTATTGATAGGCATTTATTGTGGTACTCTATGGCTTCTTGGAATTTTCCTAGTCTGTAATAAGCTTTGCCGAGGTTTCCATAGGCCGTTCCTTCTCCGGCCCTATCGCCCACTTCTTTAAGTATTGATAACCATTTATTGGTGTACTCTATGGCTTCTTCGAATTTTGCTAAGGTTAAATGAGCGTTGCAGAGATATCCATAGGCCGTTCCTTCTCCGGCCCTATCGCCCACTTCTTTGGCTATTGATAGGCGTTTATTGGTGTACTCTATGGCTTCTTGGAATTTTCCTAGGCTGTAATAAGTGCCGCCGAGATTTCCATAGGCCGTTCCTTCTCCGGCCCTATCGCCCACTTCTTTAAGTATTGATAGGCATTTATTGTGGTACTCTATGGCTTCTTCGAATTTTCCTAGGCTGCGATAAGCGTTGCCGAGATTTCCATAGACCGCTCCTTCTGCGGCCCTATCGCCCACTTCTTTGACTATTGATAGGCATTTATTGTGGTACTCTATGGCTTCTTGGAATTTTCCTAGTCTGTAATAAGCTTTGCCGAGGTTTCCATAGGCCATTCCTTCTCCGGCCCTATCGCCCACTTCTTTAAGTATTGATAACCATTTATTGGTGTACTCTATGGCTTCTTCGAATTTTGCTAAGGTTAAATGAGCGTTGCAGAGATATCCATAGGCCGTTCCTTCTCCGGCCCTATCGCCCACTTCTTTGGCTATTGATAGGCGTTTATTGGTGTACTCTATGGCTTCTTGGAATTTTCCTAGGCTGTAATAAGTGCCGCCGAGATTTCCATAGGCCGTTCCTTCTCCGGCCCTATCGCCCACTTCTTTAAGTATTGATAGGCATTTATTGTGGTACTCTATGGCTTCTTCGAATTTTCCTAGGCTGCGATAAGCGTTGCCGAGATTTCCATAGACCGCTCCTTCTGCGGCCCTATCGCCCACTTCTTTGACTATTGATAGGCATTTATTGTGGTACTCTATGGCTTCTTGGAATTTTCCTAGTCTGTAATAAGCTTTGCCGAGGTTTCCATAGGCCATTCCTTCTCCGGCCCTATCGCCCACTTCTTTAAGTATTGATAACCATTTATTGGTGTACTCTATGGCTTCTTCGAATTTTGCTAAGGTTAAATGAGCGTTGCAGAGATATCCATAGGCCGTTCCTTCTCCGGCCCTATCGCCCACTTCTTTGGCTATTGATAGGCGTTTATTGGTGTACTCTATGGCTTCTTGGAATTTTCCTAGTCTGTAATAAGCTTCGCCGAGTTTTCCATAGGCCTTTCCTTCTCCGGCCCTATCGCCCACTTCTTTGGCTATTGATAAGCGTTTATTGTTGTACTCTATGGCTTCTTGGAATTTTCCTAGGCTGTAATAAGTGCCGCCGAGATTTCCATAGGCCGTTCCTTCTCCGGCCCTATCGCCCACTTCTTTAAGTATTGATAGGCATTTATTGTGGTACTCTATGGCTTCTTCGAATTTTCCTAGGCTGCGATAAGCGTTGCCGAGATTTCCATAGACCGCTCCTTCTGCGGCCCTATCGCCCACTTCTTTGACTATTGATAGGCATTTATTGTGGTACTCTATGGCTTCTTGGAATTTTCCTAGGCTGTCATAAGCGTTGCCGAGATTGCTATAGGCCGTTCCTTCTCCAATCCTATCGCTCACCTCTTTGGCTATTAATAGACGTTTCTCTAGATCCTCTATACATTGTAACTTGCTTGCTGTCATTTTTATGTAGCCCTGTAAAGATTGACAAAGAGGTTTACACAGACTTAGGATAATATAATTCAAGTTTATTTAGAACTCATTTTAAAACAAATTCGATACACGATTCTTAGATCAATTGCATTACAAACAGATCTTTGTGTGTCTCACTTTTTTTGCTGTTCATATCAACTGACTCACCCTTTTAGTTTCTAACTCATCCCTCCCTTTGCGTCCTCCTGCATCTTGCAGATCGTTTTGTTCTTTGACAGCTTTGCTTCTTAATTGCAATAAATCCTGGTTGTTCATGTCGATCTTAGGTAAGTCAAGAATGTAACATGTCGGTAGCAAAAGTTACGAATAATTCAATACAGTGAATTACAAAATCGTCTTTATTTAATAACATTTTTGGTTTTTGTTAAGAACAGTTTTATTTGACTTGATCATTTAATGATTTGATTTCAATAACAGTTAGTTAATCTTGAACTGATAGAGAAATCTTGAACGCCAATATATAATGAAATCGATGTTTCTCTTGTGAGCAATAGATTTCATGCTAGTTATTGTACGCGATCAGCACACGTTAACGGGCAGTTAAATCGTTTTTTTTAAGGTTAATCAAGCGAGGTTTTGCCTTCAGTTACAATTGTTTGTGCAAACTAAAGCTACAATTAAGGAATCAGGAGCTAAAACCGAGAGGGATTACAACACTTGTTATAATCCACAAGATACTAGGTAACTTTGCGATAATGAAATATCGTAATTGCGTGACGTTTTCTGATTCGACGAACATAATAGATATTTTTATGGTAACATCCCAGTGAAGGATACAGCTAATCCCTTATCACACCACGTGATTGCTTCTTCAAACTTATTTAGATGAACACAGGCACTTGCTCCTAATAATAAAAAATATTGAACATAATGATATGAACTGTTGAACATAATGAAAGAAAATATTGAACATGTTAAGTGAATATGCCATAACTGATCTTTCATTGTTTTTAGTACGCTAGGGCGATTTTAAAACAATAGTATCCGGAACAGAGAACGACAAGGGCGACTGAATATAAGGGGCAGTCTGGTCAGATCCCATGTTTTTCCAACGTTTTAAACCTTTTTTGAAAAGTGTTAAATTATTGTAAAGCCAGCACCACTAGTACTGTTACCCATATCTGGCATAAGTTCTTGACTTAATTAGGTTTGATACTAGATTATTTAATTTATTTAATTTTATTTAAATAAAAGAGAAACCCCTCCAGCCTTCCCCTAGTTTAACAAGCGAATTTTGGTTTATATTCCAGTATTAAAGTATCTTCCCAGTGCTAAGCTTGCTTGCGTATCTTAGTAAATTCACCGCTTTCTCCATACTTTCAAAAGGACAGTATCACTTTTTTAAGAAAACTTACCTCTTACAATTGCTTTGATGTAAGATGGTTGCAAGTCAATGGCAAGTTTTGCATCACTCAGTGAATCGTTGTAATTTCCTGTGAGTGAAATAATCCAAAAATATAAAGTAAATACATAAATAAACAAATAATGAAAGAAATAGTGAAAGAAATAATGAATGAATGAATGAATGAATGAATGAATGAATGAATAAATGAGTGAGTGAGTGAGTGAATGATTGAATGAATGAATGAATGAATGAATGAAGGAAGGAAGGAAGGAAGGAAGGAACGAAGGAACGAAGGAACGAACGAACGAACGAATGAATGAATGAATGGATGAATGAATGAATGAATGAATGAATGAATGAATGAATGGGTAGATGGATGGATGGATGGATGGATGGATGGATGGTTGGATGGATGGATGGATGGATGGATGGATGGATGGATGGATGGATGGATGGATGGATGGATGGATAAGTGGGTGGGTGGGTGTGTGGGTTTGTGTGTGAGAGTGGATTGATGGGTGGGTTAGTGGATTGAGGGATGAATGAATTTTCTTACCGAGATAGAAGTTTGCCGTGGCCCTGTTGCTGTAAAGTTTGGCCTTCAATTCTTCATCCTTGCAGCTCACCTTAATTCCTTCAGTATAGCAGTAAATGGCGTCGCTGAAACTTTTCTTTGTGAAATAGTCATTACCTTCGGTTTTGTATATCTGTGCTATTGCTGAAATAAGTATTATTCAGATATTAGCAAAACTTAAGGAAAGTTGACCTCAAGACACTTGTTTTCTTATTAAAGTAAGGATGTAAAACTGAATAGTTATTAAATATTAAATTGGATCGAATTCGAAGGGTTATAAACGACGAAGTCGAAGTCCTTAAAACAAGAATATGTTTTCAAAATGCTCAATTAATCACTTAGCTTGTTTGCAAAAACATTTAAAAGGCAAAGCGTCGAAGAAAAAATGGTTTTAGGTTATAACTGTACAAAGTTCATTTTAGAGCCCTTTTCACTTCAAATTGTGGAAGAGAGTTGCTACAGGAAACAATAGTCGGCTCAAAATGGAAAAGGATTCCTCCGAAATAGTTTGTTTATTTCTAAGTTCACTGTGAAGTTGTTTGGAAATGGCCTATTATCATATCTGGTGGTGGAGATGTGGAGATTGGTTTTGCTGAGCGGAAATCTGACCAGCAGACGGTACAAGGGCTAGACACTATATTCTTTGTTGCGGACAGTGATCGAGTTGCTGATTCTTGTTGCTGATCTGCAACGGCTGGTGTTTACAATATGCGAATGGGCTTAGGATGTTCGCCATCTTTTTCTACTGCTCAAGCGACGTACGCTCGTGCACTGTATGACGCTCGCGCACTGCACTCTTACATTACATTATATTTCCAGCGAAAAGATGATCCATAATAAGGTACATTTGATGTCAACGGAACAATAGGTTTTGTCACCATGGTTCGATATTTTTAAACTTACTGTGAAAATGAAAAAAAGAGGTTAAGTGACTGAATTTTTGAAACAAATTAGCTTTATAAATTAAATAAATGACTTAGTTCAACAAGAATCTCCCTGTCGCTCATAGTTAAACCACCTCCCATGGAAGTTCAAGGGTTTCACTCCTGTCGGGCACTCGAAGTTTTTAGTGACAAAACTGAAAACAGTTTAACACCGGTTCAACATTTAACAGCTCTCACTGTATTAACGTTTTCACGTTTGTTCTCACCTTTTAAAGTGTCGTCATCGAAGTTCAGAGTTTCCTCTGCATCTGTTGTGACGTCACTTCCCCCACTTGTAGCTTCCGTTGGACTTTCCATGACTGCTATGAATCTTTCTGAAATTTGCCAACTGTACTGGATACAATTTTAAAAAATATGTTTCGTTAATTAAGTCATGCCGGAGTCAGAAAGCTATCGTAAAGCGCTTGGCGTTTGCAGTGGCATAAAAACTGGTATTTCATAATTGATCAATGTCATACATATCAAAAAGATGTAGTCACAATTTCAATACTCTACTCCAACACTAACGCCAAAAACACTCACTTCTGAAAGTTAACACAATCGTGAGCAGAATAGTTTTACTGTTGTTGCTTTGATTCATTCATAATTCGCAGTTTATGCAATAGAACGATAATATGGATACCGATAAAGAAACAGTCTAAAACCGATAAACGGGCCGGTAAGAATTTTCAAATTATTATTCCGTACATTTATCGAAGTAAGGTTTTGCCTTGAGAGCGAAGAAAAGCACATTAAGGTAAATAACAGCTTTCATTCCGTTTTCTCGACACATAAACGAGCAAGCCAGTACAGAAAAATCGTGTTCACATCCTGATCACGAGCTTAAGCTGATAAGGATTGCACAGGAGCCTTCTCAATTTATCCTCACAGAAACGTCAGCAAGGTAGCCGAGGCATACGTAGAAACAGCAAAGTAAAAACAACAGGCGTTTTAGAAAACAGAAAAAGCGAAGAAACCAGGCTTCCAACACGGAAGATTTTACTTACTGCTCACTCGAATGCTCGCGGCGAAGAAATGTGGCTTGAAACTTTGTACATTTATACTCGACACGCCTCGAAATCTTATGTACGTCATATTCAAGATTTCATTATAGTCTTATGGAAGCTCAAATTGTCACAATTCCTGAAGTTTTCACCTTTAACTCTTAATCTCAAAACTATTGTGAAGTGTTATATACCGTTCAAAAAAAAAAAACAGCAGAGAAGTATTTTGCTGTATTGCTAATTTCTATGAAGTACAAGGTGGCTCCAAGCGTTTAAATTTGTGAATGAAATACAAAATGTTAGCAATCAAATAAAAGCTCCTGAATAGTGCTTGCAAGTCTTTTTGTATGTTTTGCAAAGCATGTCCTCAGATATTGGCTTAGAAACTATAAATCTCCATTCCCCATAAAAATTAGAACGGCAATCCTTCTGAAATTTTTTGTTAGTTTATATTTCGTTCTCAGCAAAATTTTGACAACATAAGACAACATAGACACTCAGCAGAGGAGCTTAAGTGTCTCGTCTTGTTGCAAATTCTTAATAGAATTCAGTTTCCAGTAAAAAAAAAACACTTACCAATATCTACCAAAGCTGGCTACTAAAAGCTCTTTTTGGTTTTTCTCAGTTAGGCGGGGCCAACAGAAGCCTGCAAGGAGGGAAATTTCACAGCGACAATTTATTCACTTATCTTATTTTGTGGACTCTAGTTTGTACAGAAAAGCAGTCGACGTTATGGGCAAGCATCTGAAAATGCGACATATAGGATTTGGTTAACTTAAAATAACTTTAAATTCACCTCAAACGGATATTTGATCATTCCTGGAGTGACTTCGTTTTTAGCAGTTTTTACATTATATAAATAACTCTTTTATGGTTAAAGGTTCCTAATGGAAGCATATAAATATCCCTCACACGAAAGTAACGAATGCGAATCTGAGTTTAGGTTGTTCGCTAATGGGTAAATTTATACAAGAGACGAGTTACCCGTCTGTAGTGTAAATTAAGCAACAACATTGGTAGTTTTTTAGTGAATCATGCGATTCTTAATATGAAGCTTAAAGTTATGGTCCGTACATCGAACTCTTCCTTTGTTCGAATCCAAAACTCACTTGGAACGATCCCAATAATTGACGGAAACAGCTGTGAAAACATCTTTTTCATAACATCGGACGTCAATGAAAGACATTAACAAACATAATATTTTAAAATAGATTTATGAAATGTGCTTTGCCATTGAAAGCGTTAATTTAACTCTGTAATGAAAATTTCCAATAATGCTCATTTATAACAAGGATTGAATTTCAGATATCGGCTTGTGTTTCGTTCCATCAGGCTGGCCCAGTTGACACACCCAAAAAATTTTTCAGCATTATTCAAACGTTAATTCAGTTAAATTGCCACCCCTAAAAAAAATGAAGTAACCGATCAACTAGAAAATATCGCCATTCAAAACCCTTCTTTACAGAATTAACCGCTAAAGTAGTGTACAACAACCAGATAGGAGAATTCATGCGCCAGTCTTTAGACTGATAGATTGAAAAATGCGAAAGGGGAATGGACGTAAAAAGGGAACTTTACACCCGGATAAACTCAAGTTAACGATGAACACAAGAATGGGATTTTTGATTTCACAAGCAAATATATAGTCGATCTAATCACACCCAGTTTGAACAGAAACGTTCTTGAACAGTGCAGCTTAAGTCAGTGGAGAAAATGAGGCCATAAATATTGGATAGTTGATTACTACGAGCTTGTCTGCAAAACAGTACTGAGCTTGCCACTGTAGCTCTTCTATTCGCTCACTTTGTCCTAGAAAATTGTTGCATGCTTTTCGAACAAACTTTGAACTGATTTTTAAGTTTCGGCCAGTTGTAAACAAGAGACAGCGTCGTACTCAATTTTTAGGAAGCTATTTAAGCTTAAAAAGTAAATATGAAACTCCACGTTTACCCAATTAACTTTATCAAAAAGAATTGGAAATATATTTTTAAAAAGCTAATTCAGCCAAATTAGGATAAAAAACCCCGTCAAAAGGCGGAAATGAAATGTCCCAAGCTAAAATATAATAAATAGAAAGATGCTATTTTCAAGAATCTTTTCGAAAAGGTCTTTGTCCACCAAACAAATTCCTTAAATTGATAACACAAAGAACAAAATGTTATTTAGTGCTTAAATTTATAACATAAACTTTTCCTTGTTTTGGCGAAATGTTCTAGAACCGAAAAAATCACTTCTCTTACCATCAGGTTTCACTTTAAATTCACTGTATGTCATTTTATGACACAGTAGACATGTGGTGTCTTAAAATTAATTTTAGCACTTTAGCAGTTAAACGTAATAAACTTATACCCAGTTAGATGCAACGTCACGTCTTATTCTTATTTTTTAGTGAAGTTGTTTTAATCTCACTATAAATTACTTACCGAAGCTAGCTGCCAAAAAAAGTCTTCTCCGGTGAGGTAATCACAAAACAAACCTGCAAGACCAGAAAATTCCCATTAAGATTTATTTCTACTCAGTTGTCATGGTCAATAAAAAAATTATGTTATTACTCAACTTATCGAGTACAAGGGTTGTTTTGTGGGATACAACATCGCAAGAAAAAAGGATAGAAAAAATGGAGCGCAAAATACGAGGGTGAACTCCTTGAAGAACGGGGCTCATGAGTAACAGACAACAATCAACAGTCTAGCAGCTCATAAGATCCCAAACGTTAGTTAAGAGACCGCAGAAACACGAACTTAAGCATATAACAATAACACAGGGGGCTTAATTCCTAATTTATAATATATATAAACGTCAGCAAGGTAGCCTGGGCATACATAGAACTGACACAAACGTAAGAAGTAGAGTTAGTGTATCTAATAGAGTAAGAAAAGTTTTGAATCCTAAGCTTGCGTAGATAGCGGTTTCCGCGCTGAAATAAGGGTTATCTCATTTGCGATACTACTTGTGCGGTCAGTCTAAACTAGGCTTTCTACTCTCACAATTTTTACTTGTAGTTCGCTCGAAAGCTCGCGGCTATGTTATGAACTGTAGCCTTCGGAAAAAGGCCAGCAGACACGAAGAGTACAATTAAAAGCTATGAAATATAAATTTACTTCAATTTTCGTAATGCCTCAAAAGGTAACGTAAGTCAAATACAGGATTTTGTAATCTTGTGGAAGCTTAATTTGTCATAATTTATAGAGTTCTCTCAAGTGGTTTTACCTTTTAAATCAGTCTTAATGTCAAACCGTTGTAAAGTGTTGCCATTGAAACGAAAGCAAGTGAACAGTACTTTGTTGTATTGCCATTTTAACACGCTATACCAGGTGGCCCTAACTTTCAAGTTTATGAATAAGTACTAGAATATTAGAAAGCAAAATTTATGACCTCAGTCTTTACCTTGTCTGAATCTTTAGGACATTTTAAAGGAGCTACGTCACTGTATCTTCATTCATTTTTCTGATCTGACAGAATTACTTTTACATCGAAGGAAACCTCAAAATAATAGTTTCCTGAGGTAGAAAAACACCAAAGAATCATAATAAACCAAACTAAACAAGAATGGTTACCACTGAGGGAGATCAAGACGAATTACGAATATAACTTGAAAAAATTGGCGTTCAGTCCGTGACGTAGCTCCTTTAAATCTCCGTTTATGAAAATTAGAATGGCAACCCTTCTTAAATTTTCTGTTAGCTAAATTTTCGTCCTCAGCAAAGATTTGGTAACTTGAACATTATATAGAGGAGCTTTAATGTCTCATCTTGTTGTGAAATCAGTCTCATTAGAATTTAATTTCAGTACAAAATACTTACCAAAAGTTACTAAAAGCTCTTCTTGGCGTTTCTTAGTCACAGGGGTAAACAGAAGCCTGCAAGCGGGAAATTTTACAGTGAAAATTATATCACTTATCTTATTTTGTGGACTGATTTGTTCAGCCTCTTAAAGACCTTAGTCGAACTCAGTAACTACAACTTTAAAAAGAGTCGGATTATCCACCTCTAGTGGAAATAAAGCAATAACTTCGATAGTTTCTAGCGAATTATGCGATTCTTATAATGTGAACTTTTCACTTCTTTCAGACTTTGTCTAAACATCGAAATCTTCACTTGTCGAACCCATATCTCGTTCGAAACTACCTTAATAATTCTCCGAGCCAGCTTTGGAAAACAACGTTTTCTTAATACCGGATATCAATAATAGAAATTTTAAGACAAACATGACATTTTAAAATGGATTTACGAAGTCTGCTTTTGCCACTGAAAACATTAATTGAACTCGGTAACTACAATTTTCAATAACGCCCATTTATAATAAGGATTGTGTTTCAGATGCATAGTTTGTTTTTTGTATGTCTGCTTGGGTTTCTTTCTATCAGGCTGGCCCAGTCGACACACCCAAAAATTGTTGAGCATTGTTCCGAACGTAAATTTAGTTAAATTGCTACTCTTAAAAATGAATTAACTGATCAACTACAAAATATTATCGTCACTCAAACCCCTTCTTTCAAAACTAACCTCTAAAGTAGTGTACAACAACCAGAAATGAGAATTCATGCGCCAGTCTTAAGACTGATAGATTGAAACATGAAAAACTGGAATGGACGTAAAGAAAACTATACACCATGATAAATTCAAGTTAACAATGAACAGAAGAATATAATCCTTGATTATATACAAGCAAAGAGAGTCGATTTGATCACTATTTGAACAGAAACGTTCTTGAACTGCGCATGTTCAAATTGAGTCAGTGGAGATCATGGTTGATAACTACGAGATTGTCTCAAAACAGTTTTGAGCTTCCCACTGTAGCTCTTCTATTCGTTCACGTTATCCTAGAAATTTGCTGCTTTTCGAACAAATACTTATCCCAAGTTTCGGCTAATTGTAAACAAGAGACAGCGCCCTACTCTTAATTAGGAAGCTGTTTAAGCTGAATAAGTAAACATGAAACTCCACGTTTACTCAGCTTAATCGATAAGAGATGGAAAAAACATTTTTTAAAGCTAAATCAACCTAATTAGGATCGAAAACCCTTCAAATTAAAAGCCGACGACGAAATGTCCCGAGCTAAAAGATAATAAATAATTTTAAACTCACGCCAAACAAGAACCTTCACGAACAGGTCTTTGTCTACAAGAAATTTCTTAAATTGATAACATGAAGAGCAAAAATGTTATTTAGTGCATAAATTACTTTTAACCTTTCCTTATCTGGGCGAAATGTTCTAGGAGCCAAAAATCACTTCTCTTACCATGCATCGGGTTTCACTGTAAATTCACTACATTTTAATCTATGACACAGTAGTCATGTGCTGTCTTAGAATTAATTTTAGTATATGAACACATAGGTAACTTTAGCACTTAAAAGTAATAAACTTATACCCAGTTAGATGCAACGTGACGTCTTATTCTTAGTTCAGCGAAGTGGTTATAATCTCAGTATCATTTACTTACCGAGGCTAGCTGCCAAAAAAGTCTTCTCCGGTGAGGCAATCAGAAAACAAACCTGCAAACCAAGAAAATTCCCATTAAGATTTATTTCTATTCAGTTGTTATATGGTCAATACAAATATTAGCGGAGCCAGCGCGCTAGCGCGTCAGCGGAGCTCCATTGCTAAGGAAATTTGGTAATCTATCAAGCCAAAAAATTTTGGTAGTGACGTAGTAGTCACGTGACCGTCCGTCCGTACATCCGTCCGTACGTCCGTCCGTCCGCACCACAGGGTTACCAATACACTTCCTACACTGAATAGAATCCTGTGCTGAATCCCGTGTGTTTTCGGCGCGAAATCGCATGTTGACCCGCGTTGTAGCAAAACAAGCAAAGACAACAAAAGTCAAAAACAAATTTGTTAGTGGAAAAAAAAAGTTCAAAAGAACACTCAGTTGTCTTTTTGGTGGAAGGGGAAAAGTTCAATCTAGGCGAAAGAAATTCGGCGATAAAGTTCAGGCAAAAAGTTCGAATTTGCCTCGTCGGTTCTGTTCAAACTCGGTCGGCACACCGCTTGAGTTCGCAGCTTTTCGCAGCGGTTTTGATGCCAAATATAGCAGAGCTAGTGCTTTTTGGTTTTTTCTGTCCGCAACCATGGTTTTTACGGCGTTTCGAACACATTTTGCCAGGAAAAACACCAGCATTTTCATGCTGATAGGCAGCTTGTCACGAAGAAAGAAATAAGTATTAAAATTAACTACGAAAACAATGTCAAACGCCCATGGCCTAATGGACTAGACACCGGCATCTCACGCCGACGAGCCGGGGTTCGACACTCAGCGGGAGCAAGAATTTTTGTTCTTTTTTTTCCTTTTTTTTTTTTTAATAAAACGACTTGGATGAGAGTATTTTCACAAATTAATAACTGCCAGCAAAAACAAAACAAAAAAACAAAACAAAAAACAAAAGCAAAAAACAGACAAAACAAAAAGGGGGGCTCCGCTTTTAGGCTTGGCTAAATCTATATATTATGTTATTACTCGATCCATCGAGTACAAGGGTTGTTTTGTGTGATACAACATCGCAAGAAAAGAGAATAGAAAAAATGGAGCGCAATCTCTGAGGGTGGAGTCTTTGAAGAACGGGGCTCATGAGTAACATATAATAATCAACAGTCTAGCAGCTCATAAGATCACAAACGTTAGTTTCGAGACCGCAAAAACACGAGCTTTAGCATATAATAATAACACAGGGGACTTCCTAATTAATCCTAATATAAACGCCAGCAAGGCAGCCTAGGCATACATAGAACTGAAACAAACGCAAGAAGAACAAGGAAAATGTTTCTTGATTAATGATTGCTTTTAAACAGAATCAAATGTAGAGTCAATGTGTCTAATTGAGTGAGAAAAGTTTTGATTCCTTAAGCTTTTATGGATGGCGGTTTCCACGCTGAAATAAGGGTTATCTCTTTTGCGTTTGTACTTGTACAATAAGTGTAAACCAGGATTTCAAGTCCCACAATTTTACTTGTAGTTCGCTTCACGGCAATTACGTCAGCTGTGGCCTACAGAAAAAGGCCAACAAACACAAAGAGTACAATTAAAAGCCATGAAATGTAAATTTACTTCAATTTTCGTCATGCCTCAAAAGCTGACGTACGTCATACACAGGATTTCTTAATCTTTGCCATAATTCCTTGAGTTCTCTCAGGCGGTCTTACCCTTTAAATCTTAATGTCAAAATTTGGTGAAGTGTTGCTATTCAAACGAAAATAATTGAAACGTACTTTGTTGTATTTATTTGCTATTTTACTACTCTATACAAGGTGGTTCTATCTCTTAAGTTTTTGAATAAATACTAAAATGCAGTGCTTGAAAGGGTCGCCGCTTGTTTTGCAAACTAAATAATAGAGAGAAAAATTTGTGATCCCAGACGTTAGCTTAGAATCTACTGATAGGAAATTTTAAATCTCCACTAATAAAAATTAGAACGGCAATCCTGCTAAAATTTCTTTCGGCTCAAAGTTCTCATTAGAAGTAAATTTCAGTATAAAATACTTACCAATATCCACTAGGGCTAGTTACTAAAAGCTCTTATTTTGTAGACTGATTTGTTCAAGAAAGCAGTCGACGCTATGGATAACCATCTGAAAATGCGATCTACAGGATTTCATTAACTTAAATTCACCTCAAACAGAAATTTGATCACTTCTGGAAGTGAATTTGTTTTTGGTTGTTGTAAATTATCCTAATGGAAGCATGATATAAATATCTCTGATACCTCAAAAGTCGCTAATGGGTAAATTAGCGAAAATCAAGAGAAGGATTATCCGTCTCTAGTGTAAATTAAGCAATAACGCTAATAGTTTTTAGTGAAATATGCCCCTCTAAGTATAAAACAGTTTTAATTTTTAAGGATGTAGTCCACAAATCGAACTCTTCGCTTGTCGAACCCAACACTCATTCCAAACTGACCACAATAATTCTCCGAATCAGGTGTGAAAAACAACGTTTTATCAATATCGGAAGTCAGAAAGAAATTTTAAAATAAAAATGATGGTTTAAAATGCGTTTACCAAGTCTATTTTTGCCTCTTGAAAACCTTAGTTGAATTCGGTAACTACAATTTCTACAGGAAGCGGAGAGTATAAGTTGAGCAATGACGTTGATAGTTTTAAGCGAGTTATGCGATTCTTAAAGACTTTGTCCAGAAATTGAACTCTAAACTTGACCAACCGAAAACTCATTCGAAAGGACTCGAATAATTCTCCGAACCATGCTGATGTGAAAAACAACGTTTTCTCAATATCGGATGTCAATAAAGGAAATTTTAAAATAAACATGATATTTTAAAATGCATTTACCAAGTCTATTTTTGCCTCTTAAAAACCTTAATCGGTCTCACTATCTTTAACTTCGAATAAATGTTCTTTCTTTAATAAAGATTGTATTGCAGATTGCTTGTTTTTTGGATGACTAGTCACTACTAAATTTGGCTCGTCATGTTTTCCCAAAAAAAAACTAGGGGAAGGCTCAACTTTTAGTTCTTGAACTGGTTGTTTTTTCCTCATAACTGGCTCAGAACAAAATAAACACGTCACATGTACGACTAAGCTTTCTAATTCAGCTAATTGGTGTTAACAATGGTGTATGCTTATAAAACACTACGAGAAATACAACATTAGACTTGGTACATGAAAAGTACTGCATCTAACGATTGCGAAAATGTTTCTGCTTTCTATAAGTGAGTATCGGAAGAATATTTAAAAATAGCTAGCGTGTAATATTAAATAATGGAGTTGAACTACAAACAACACGAGGATATCATCTGTATGCAAGCATTGACGTCAATTAAAGAATGTCTACCATATTCCATCGTTTACAAAAAACCTTTAATTGATTCTCTATTTTTATAGACATTTTACTTGAATCACAAATCACAGCCCGCAGAATACGCAGATCACGCGTCTTTCTGGGCCTTTTACTTACGGATCACGGTCAAATTTGAGTGACTTTCGTGTATCGGATTAAGACGGGCCTGTAGGGCACCGTCTCATAGTAATACGGAATTTTCGTCGTAGTAGGTTTATCAAGCTAAGGCCACTGGATGATTGATCGGTTGCTAAATGATGTCCAAGGGGGTGGGGACGAAAGAGGGCCTATGTTTTGACCGTGATTTTATTGGGGGCCAGGGTTAGTTTATTGCAATGACGCTTATATTTGGAGGTTTTGGGGGACCCTGTGATAAATGGTGGCGCGACCGATTGGTACGCAACAATTTTCAAAAGGCTTTTGGGCATTATACGATCAAAGGGGAAACGTCGATTCAAATTGACTAGACATTTGAGGGTTCCAAGCAAAGAATTTATTGTTCCAGGACAGGATATACTTTTTGCTCAAAGGAAAATGCTATATTCGGGAACTGAAAAATGAGGCATACATTTCCGGCCTTTTACTTCCTGAGGCTTTTTAAACCTTTTCTGGATAAAATTCGCTGAGTAATTTACACGCATGATAAAAATTTGGTTATGAAAAGTCTGTCATAACGTTCGGTCTTTTGATTCAATTCACGCATTTGAAATCTACCTCATATAAAAAGGGAACAAAACCGCTAGAATCCACGCTGGGTTAATTTTGTCGAATCAAAACATTTAGCGGTGAAAACAAGCTTAGATCAGTGAAAAATTATTCAAGGTAAACCTTTAATCCCGGGCGTTTAGTTGGGGATCACCTTTCGACAAGTAGTGACGCAAATATACAGGTAACGTAATTTTATAAAACGCATGTTATTTCTTAAACGCATTTCTTGTGTCAGAGGTTCCATTCTAGCAACTACGGTTTGGTTTGAAGTTCGTGCGGGTTTTCATTTTTGCTATATGTTTGTTTGTTTGGGGGCCCGTCTTTGATATACCTTGCTCAAGTCACGTGTCATTCTTGAACTTTTTACTAACCTGTTGACGCAAATTTCGAATAAGCCGGGACCTTAGGGGTAAAGTATAACGAATGGAAAGTAGGTTAATCATAAACTCTAATCCAACTTGACGAGGGCTGTTCCTTGAAGGTCACAGTTTTTCTAGAGCTTGGTTCTCGGAAAACTCCCAAGAGATGACTATAATGTCTATAGGCAAATATCCCCGAATATTTTTGACACATTTCTTATTCCTAAAGCCCCTACTCAACGTGAAAATATAAGCGTCTTCGTTTGCCTTCCACACGAACGGCACGATCTTATTTGTTCACCAAGAGACTTCATGGCTCGTGATTCGCCTCCTGTGTCATCCTCGGGTCGCGCATGAGATAAAAAACACAAAAAACAAAAGACAAACCCCCGCTACAGGTCCAGTGAAACCCGCCTTGTTAATCTGACAACCGCCTCTTTATTACAGCGAACTATTAAAGTACCGAAAAAAATAGCCGAATGCGATAGGCCCGGTGGGGATGGGAGGTGAGATGCCCCTTTTGGGATCTGGGACATTTTTTGCGGGGGTGAGAAATTTTTTGGTGGACTTATCTTGGGTAGGAAGATTTTGGCAGGGCTTTTTTTGGTTTTGATAAAAGTCGAGCCTATCTCAATTTTATGTCAAACAATTGCGCAAGTTTCATTTGCAAACTCAATTTATTTTTTTAAATGCGAACAGAAAGGGTATTTTTAGGTTACGTTCTGGGCTGTTGGACTGTTGAGCTCTCAGCTGTTGGGTCCAGGATTAGCCAAACTGGACCTTTTTGGGGTATAAAATTTGGCCCCATTCTTTCCTCTCCGTCGCTAAATCACCTGAGAAACCACCTGTGGCGATATGAAGGTACTTCCTTATCTGAAAATCCCGTTTATCCGACCACATTTTTATGGTTCGTTGGTGGCCGTATAACTGAGGAGATTCCAATACAAAGAAACATAACACAAGCAATGCAAAAAATCACGGCAACAGGATTTTATTTAACTTAAGAAGGTTTATGCCAGCCGTTTACTTGAGCTTTCGCTAATTAAAGCAGAAACTCATCCTGGTTTGTCCAACTTCTTTGTCTTCTCCAGAATTAATAAGGAAGCAGGCAAGTTTAACTGTTCTGTGGATGCCCCGGCCAGTAGATCAGACAGAAAAAAAATGTGACAAAATTGACTACTGAATTTGAGACATTTTGTTACCTTTCACACAGTGAAACCCGATATGACGAACCTCTATGGGTTTCCCTGTTACGCGAAAAGTGCTTTTGCCTTTAAGTCTGAAAAGGTTAAGGTCGTACTACTTTAAGATATTTACTTGGGAAAAGTCAGATTCTTGCTCCCCGCCCCCCTTAACCTTTATCGTTTTGGACGAAAGCAAGTCGCTATGTCTTCTCACCAAATGATGCTATCGCCCCAACACTCTACACAACTCGATTACACAGTGATTCGCTTAACCTAATCTTTACGAATAGTTATTTAGCTTCCGTTTGCAAATTATTCTTCTGAGTGATGAAAACCTATGACGGCCGATATGGAATAAGGTCCACTGAAACATATGAAACTACTCTCCAACAGTACGGCATGAGATTTTTGCTTCGTCACGCCTTAAAATGACAGTAGTAGCCCTTTGCTGTTAAAGAGGCATTGTAGGGTTCTTTGGATACTCGCTATAATAATACGAACATAATAAGGTATAACGGTACTCCTAAAAAGCAACAGTATCTGTGTATCTGTTTGTCCTCGGAAAGCGGACAAATTTTAAACAAGAGTGCAATGAAAACAGAACCTGGAGACAAAGCAACAGTGCAGTGTTGGAAGCTGAAGTAGTTTAACTCACGGTGGGGGTACTCTTTGGTCTTTACGAGGACCTGCCGCTCAACAGGATATAGTTTTTCCCCTCTCTCTCCTGAACAGGGTATATAATTTATTTGAGTCTGTCCTAAACAGGGTCTGAACTTGTCCTTAATAGGGTGTGGTTGCACGATTGACGTCGTTAAATATAGCTTAAGCAGTACTCAGCAATCCTAGATCGGACGTTTGCCATTCTTTAAAACACTTAAAATTGTGTAAGACAAGAGAGTGTGTATTTTGTAATTTGTCCGGCTAAACAGGGTCCTAAATGGAGGGTGTTGTGTTAAACAAGGTTGGTATTTTAGGGCTTTTTTGTTCTAAATAGGGTCAGAGTTTCAGACCCTCAGCGGCACCTCTACACCCAAACTTGTCAAGAACCCCCCGCCTACTCGGGGAGAGATTTAATCCTACAAGTCCCAATATCAACTTGCGTTCGTCACTGTCCGGCCTTGATACATTACATGTGGTAGTATTTCCTTAAACATTACTCATTTTACCTCAGGTGATTATTTCGTTTATTCTCATGGTCTGTATGATCAAGTAGTGATATTGTAAGGAGAAATTAGATAGCTGTCTCTATTGGGGCGGGGTTACCGAATGAAACTCGTGTTGGCCACATGTTTTGATTTCAGAACTCTATCTTCTATTGTGATGCAAACTAATGGTCAAACAAACCCTATGCTAATCACATGAGAACCTTTGAGGAGGTTTTTAAATCTTTTCTACATTTAAAACTATCAACACAATCAAGAAGAAAACATTTTTTTGGCACATATTATACATTTAACCCTCGGGCGTACAGGGGGTGGGGTGGATGCGAACCCCCTATAAGGTTTTCCTTGAATTTCTTTAAGGCGAATGATTATCTAGACCTGCCGTTTTCAGTAGCTGTGAGCATGACACTAAGACACATTTTTACATACTTTTGGTGAGAATCTGTTGCCATGGTTACGAGATATGACGTCATAAGTAGCAGGTGGTCAAGCCATTTTTGAAGAAAAATTCGTGTTTTTTACCCTTTTTAGGTAAAAAATGTAAAAAAATGTCAACAAAAAGTAGCAAAACGTTTAATTATGTCATATTCTACATGTCCAATTAACCGGTTTCTTTGACAATATCAATATCAATATAATTTTTGGTAAAATCGAAGATGGCGCCCAATATGGCGGCCATCTTGAATGACGTCACAGGCCCCCCAGCAGGCGGCAACCCATAATATGTACCTCATCTTGTACAGCACATCACAGCTTTCTATTAAGGTGAAATCTTTTCAAAATATTGTAAAATAAGGAGAACACAAGGGGGGTCCATCAACCCCCCCTTGTACCACTGTGGGGGTGTGACTTTGCTTGTACGTCCGAGGGTTAAAAGTACTCATAAATTTCCTTTTCCACTAAACGTACGCCACGAAACCATTTTTTGGCAAATTGAATTTTTTCGCACGACCAACTTCCAGTTTTGAAACCGGTACAACATCGAACTATGGCAATTAATATCGATCTCCAATTCAGGCTCCAATTTGAGAATTTTACATCGATGTCTTATGGTAGCAATTAGAGTCTAATAGTGTTAGTTTGGCGCTATATGTCAGTTAAATCTTACACGAATGCCTAGGATTGTATTCAGCCGATGTTTTGAAGCTTCTAACCTTTTCTTGTTACGACGCCCAACAAAGCGAAGACCCTAAAACCTGCTACTAATAAAATTCTTTTAATTATTTCATGTAGCCCAGCTCTGCTACATACATGTTCGTAAAATTCTTACATTAATTCGTCAGTCTTCCAAGCGATGTCAAACTGTTTTCAAAACTACAATAATGTCCCTTTAGTAGTTAACCGCGCGCCGTTTAATGATACCGCTGACAATCGTGTCAGAGTAGCTTGCGAGGCAGGCGCTAAAGGGGAGGAAATGGGGAAATTAGCAGGCGCGAGACGCGATTGGGCAAAATGAAATTTCGAAATAGAAATTGAGGTTTGCGCAAGATAAATTAATTTTATTGATTCATTGAAAATGTGATTAAGCATAAGACAGCCAGTCCAAGACTCCATGGCAATCTACTAATTAAGGGAATAATAAACAATTTTGAGAGGCTGTCTGTCACTTAGTTCAAATATGAAACGCTAATTCACGCATTTGAAAACCTGCTCATATAAAGAGGGGACAAAAGCAAAACGCTACCGGTAGATTCTACACTGGGTTAATTTGGTTGAATCAAAACATTTTAGTGACCGCCACAAACTAAGACTTGTTTTTCAAAATCCTACCTTGTAAGGGCACGTCTTTCGCCGTTTCTGATAACACCCTCGGTCTCCTCGATCTGCACAATTCTTCACATCATACTCAGCCTTATCCAATAATTATGAATTATTTGAGTGTTATTGGTACCGAGAGGTGCATTATAATGTTTGGCTTTCACCTTCAATTTGGGCTATAAAGCTGTCCCTGAATTTAGGAACTGTGACAGCTTTGATTTACTCTTTTTTGAAGGCAAATTTCATAAACGCCTCTTTCTGATTCAAGCCTTGTCTCTAACAAACGCTCCCATAAAATCTGTAAAATTTAAATAAACGTGGACGTGTATTAGATCATTTACGGTATCAGTCAAATCTTTGTCTCTAGTTACCACCCATATCCTAGGCTGCTTCCATTTGGTTCTGGCCAACCGCAATATTGTGTCAAAAAAGAATACGTTGTAGTGGACCGCTTGCATTCTTTATTGGGTAATATTCTAGATCAACCTTTTTAAAGCCCAAAAAAGCGCGTTAAGTCATTTCCTTGTCTGAAAACCCTGTTCACATTTTATGATGTGTTGGTGGTGGGTGGTCGTATAACTGACGAGGTTCTATTGTAAGTACACCCTAATAACGACTACAAAGAAACAAAACGTACATAAGCCAAGGGAAAAAAATTATGAAACCAAAGAAGGTTTATTACAAAGCATCCGACCACGAAGTTGTAGTGTCTTCTACCCAGTTAAATACAGAAGGGCATCCTTGACTATCCAACATCTTCGTCTTTTCCAACATCTAGAAGGCAGCGGGGTAAATAAGTTCGACTTTCCATGAACTGGACAGTGGATTTGACAGAGAGAAAAAAAGTGATGAGTGAATTAATGACTGACAACTATCACAATTGAGATATTCTGTTGCGTTTCGTACCAAGTTTGTGCTGGTTTTGAATTTCAATTTTTGTTCATGTTTTAAACCATCGCAATGGAAGAAATCCAGACTTATGCTATACAAAGAGTAAAGCTTTATTGGATCACTTTTAACGTCACGATCATGTAACTCCAGTAATTGAATACAATGACATCCCCTCTTTAGGATCACCCAATTAGTTCCCGGACAACCTTAGTTGAACCAAAAAATGTTTCTTTTTTTCTCGCTTTGGACAAAAGCAAAATGAACTTTACTCGAAGAGGTTTAGTAATAAGACGATTTCAATGACAAAAAAGTAAAAGTATATATCACAATTTTTCTCATTTGTTGGTAATCGTTATCTTTGTTGGAGGACGTCCATCTACCGTCTGAACTGTGTTTTCAACCTGGAGAAGAAACGAGGAACTTGCATTGGATTTCAGTTCATGGTATACTAATAAACGTCACGGGTATCATGTTAACAGCAAGAGCCCGTATATATATAGGAACCTAGCGGATTAAGAAACTGTCGACCGCCCGACATATTAGAACCTCTTTTTTGTCTATAATTTGAAAGGCAACTTGTGTTGTAGGTTTAATTTAATCAAAGGATTTAAGAATGTTCTGTGTTTGTTTAGGATGTAGTCATAGTGGGGACATTGTACGTTTACGACACAGTCACAGAAGCATGGGACAACGCACACACTAAAGAATTCTTCTGACCAGCAACGCAATAAGCCCTCCCCCCCCCTCAAGATAAGAACCTGTCTATTAAAAAAATAAAACAACAACAACAACAACAACAACAAAGACAAATCGAATATTCTAATTTCTCAGTAGACCATGAAACATGTAAGAACCTTTTTATGTTTTTGGCCGGACTAACTTGAAAACTGTGCTGGATCATATAAGCGGGTTTTCTGTAACCACGCCAGATAGAGGAAACGTTGATTATATTAGTGTTACCTGGTCTGTTGCCGACATTCTGGATCAAACTGGTATAGTAGAAACCTCTGTCGTTATCTATACAGCTGTGGTCTGCAAGTTGAAAACGACCTCGGATTTGCAAACTGACGATATCCTCGCTTCCGATGAAGAAAGCAAATGACACCTTAGCGTTTAGGTTAATCCTTTGTGAGTGGTAAAAAGCATCTGATCATATGTTCCTACCAAGTCAATTGCGGTCATCATATGATCGGCGGACTTTGTGTTCGTGTGGCTGCACGTAAATCATAATGTTTTGAAACATATCGTCTTGCTGACTGATTAGATTATTTTAGCTCACTCTGTGCCGTTTCCATCCAACTTAATCGCTTTCTCGGTGAGAAACTTCTGGCGCTGAAACTCAAAATATAACAACCGCAAATTTATCTGGGAATTCGAATTTAAAAGCAATGCGTTGCGAGTCCATCCTTCTCAGTAACTTCGTTGGCTTTCACAAGCTCTAAGGCGGTGTTGATGAAAAAGGAAATATTGTTTAACCTGTTGTTTTTGGCGACCAGTCATTAAAAGTCAATATTTTTGGCAAGCAATGGATTTGGCGAAATTATGAGACACAGCAGAACCACCGATCAACCTTTTTGGGCACGTGATTGCTTCCTGTATGTGTTCTCACAGGCTTACCATCTGTAAAATTGATTGGTGTGCTGTGTATTGCTTTATCAAACTACTGTAGCAAAACTGAAGGCGAAATTTGGAGCTTTTAAAACTTGTGAAATTGAAATCTAAACTTTTATCAATTAGTGCCAATCCCGCAATCCCAGGGGGGGGGGGACACTCCCTATAGTGGGCTATACGGGAAGGCTCCGCCCGGAAGGGGTGCCTTTTTTAATGTTGCAGTATACCAAAAGGTAAGGAACTGAGAGCGTTATTTTAGTATGTGAAAGGGTCACAAAATCCGCTGCGAAGTGAAAGTGAAAGCTAAGTGTACAAAAGGGTGCCAAATTTTGGCAGACATAACAACGCCAAACACATACAAGCTTGGAGTCTTTGAGCAACTGAGCTAGAAGGACTGAAAGTCCGTAAAAAACGTGGCAATTATAGGAAATTCTATTGTTCTGACTTACATACATACATATACATAAGCTTTATTTACACATTCGGATTTGTAGAGTAAATCTTTGAGGTAGAAGAAAGGGGTGCAATTTTACTCTAGGTTTACCAAAGAGGTGCCAGTGTAGTAAAAATTAGTATATTAAAGGGTGAGGATTTGACCCTCCGTGCGGAACGTCCCCGTATAATGAAACCTTTATTGAGTACCCCACGGGATGCCGATTTATCTTTTGTTGCTTTTCTGCGTTTACCTCGGTGATGCCTGACCCTCGAGGAAGGGATATTTTCACTCAACGGTTCGACTCCGTAAAACGCAAAGAAATCCGCTCTTTTCGTCTTCAATTGCCGGGTACTCTATGTTGGTCAGTTGGTAGCAATGGCTATCTCGAACAAATTTTGGTTTCCGGCTTGCGTGTTGAAGATACTGGGACGTGAAATAGACAGAGGCGTTTATTATATTGACCCAAAATAAATATTAAAACAAAGGTACAACTTTTCTTTAATTCAACTATATATAATGAATGGGAAAACGCTGTTCCTTACAACGTAGTTCAGCTATATCTATAGCACCCATCCATCGTTTAGTACGTTTAATTTCACCGTCTTCGTCAATAGTTGAACAGTGATACCAGCTCCAGGATTATTTTGTCGGATTAGCTCGTTTGATCTAAGCAACCCTTCGCAAAAGGTGTTTACTAGACAGGGGCGTTGCGTTTATTTGATACGAGACGTGTATTGGAGAGTGGGCATCTAATGGATCATTTACGGTAGCAGGAGTTTACTGTTGGAAAGTCGCATATTTTCATCAGTCTACTGGACCGTTTGGCGGCGGAGGGGGAAGGGGACGAGAAGAATGCAAATTTGGACATCATTCAGTGTAGGGAATTTGGGGCATGTTTTCTTCGTGTTCAGTATCAAGCAAAACAAATTGGATGTGCATAAACTATATCAGTCAGCTGTGATGTTGCACTCAACTTACTAGATTGAACACTTATTTATTTATTTGTTTATTTAATCAAACGATCACATGATCACGAATCGGAGGAAGCTTGAAACGAGTTTCTAAAAAAGCCAATGGGTTTCTGTTAATACCAAGTTCACTTCAAGTGACAGCTCTTCCAGTGTAGGACTTTTATTTGTTGATCAAGTTGAATACCTCAATACATCACCAATTTTGTAATTCACTGTAACGTAAGACGAAGCGTATTACGAGCACGAATTCCGAATTGCAAGAATGTGAAACAAAACTAATGCTGATTATTTTACAGACCAGTCACACAGACTATCTTGACTTGCGCCAGGAGACACTTAGACTTGGGAAAGACTTATTTTCCTTGGAAATGAAAGAAATGTTTAGGTGATCGGCAAACATTCGTGCTATAAGATCAGGCGCTTGGGGTTCCTGTGGCCGCTCTAAACTTCTTTCTCAAAAGGGAAAATGCGTCGACAAAAGCCTGAACTTTTTCCGAAAAGACTGAAATTAGAATAAAAGAATAGCCAAAATGATAGATTTCTTTAGGTCTGTCACGCGATGTGGAAAACGATTAAAAGCTACCATTTTATCTTTACAATGGAAATACCGTAAACTGCCGCTTCCAAGCCCCCCCGGTTATAGGCACATCTACCTGTAACAAAAAAATACATCCGGTTATAAGCCCCCCTTTAGTTTTCCTTGTTTCCTTAATATTAAGAACTCCCGCAGAACACTGCGAAGATGAACTCTGAACTTCAGATTTGTTACGTTTTGGTGACGCTCGTGTTGTTACAGTTTTGATTTTGTTGTTTAAATTGAAATGAATTCAATTTATTGTGACGTTTTAAAGGCTAATAAAAAAATGTAAATTAAAAACGTATTGCGATCAACACCGCTGTGGCTTATTTCGAAACGTTTTTTTTTTATTATTCCGCTTATAACCCCTCCCCCCGCGGATATAAGTCCCTCCTTTTATAAGCCCACCCAAAAACCTTTACCAAGTTGTATAAGCCCAGGGCTTATAAGCGGCAGTTTACGGTAGGCGAAAACATTTCACGTGAACGAAAACATAGGAATTAATTTCTGCAGTCCCGCAGTAGAGATCGTGGCAATGAACATCGCGTGCTACCCTACACCCTCCTGAAATACGTCTCCACTTTCACTATGAATTGCCATAAGATTTTATACCACTGATAGACTGCGAACTAATAGTAGCTAACAAACGTCTGCTAAAGGACTCTCATCAATCGCAGACAACTTGTTAATTTACTCAGTATTCGAGACTTTTTTTAAGCAGCCAAATTAAACTTTTCATCATGAATCTTTAATGTAGTGACCTTCAGGCGGAACTGCAGGCCAAAACAAATACAGATCTACGATCTACGTCAGGGCTAATCTACTTATCGATAATTACGTGTAAATCTTCCTTGTATATTTTACGGTATTAAACTTGTCTTCGCGGAAAAGCTACCTTTTTAGGTGCTTGGAGATAATCAGGGATTTTATAATAAATATCCGTTTTTCTCAGAATGTTCAAAATCTCCCCTCCCTGGCTAGTCACACAATTGTCAAGGCGAGGCTTGGCGTGTTTTTCAGATGGAGCAGAAAAAGTGATCATTTGCAATGTCGCAAAGAATGTACCAACTAGTTAATTTTGTGCAAATCTCAACAATCTCGTCTTCTGGCTGCGTTAATTTCGTAATTTGAAGCAGTTGCAGGAGGGTAGGTGGTAACGAAACAGCGAAAAATGTTTGAAAAGCTTTGTAAGGGTAAATACTTGTTTTCACCTTGGATCACATGATTTCGGCATCTAATTATACAGCTGGTTAGTTATTCCAATATTGTCAGCCCAAGTATTATCCTTTAATTTCTGAGGACTGTCCAGTTAAGGATTAATTTTGGATACTTTTAAGTCAGGACTTTCAGTTTAAATACACAAGCTGTCCAATCAAGTTAAGAAAAATAGGACAGTTTGTCTGAGCCAATCAAATCCAAGAAAAAACAATAGTGAGAGAAACCAGCCAATCAACACAAAGCATAGCGTCACACTGTAAACGGGACGACTTGTCGCATTGTTAGTTGACAATGGCGGAATTCAGTGAAGATTTGCCAATTTTTTCCATTTCTCATAATCTTTTAAGCAATAGTAACGCAAATGAGAGATTTCCTACGTTGCCAGAAGAGGAGCTTGCTAATCTTAGAAGCACAAACCAAAACCAAAACACCTCAAAGAGTACAAAAACTTGGCTCAAGGTTTTCAACGAGTGGAGAGTGCAGCGTAACGAAATAATTGGATGAAAAAAAATTCCGAGGATAGCCAAAACTGGACGAAGCCGAGTCCAATTTGGCTGTCAGAGGAATTTTTTGAATCCAATTTTTTTTTTTTCAAAAAATTCCTCTGACAGCCAAATTGGACTCGGTCTACGGCCTCTTCCAATTTTGGCTATCCTCCGAATTTTTTTTCATCCAATTACTTCTAAATTGGACAGCATGTAGTCCTATTACATATACAAATTTCTTTCCTCGAACTATGCCTCGAAGTTCCAGACGATGCACTCGTTTTATATAGTTGTTTCCTTCCGCGAACAACCAGGAACGATGGCGAATATTTCGCTGTTGCTTACAGAGTTTTTCGTTCTGGACTTTTTTATCGCAAAGGTTCGAGGCAGACTTTATGTCACCCAAATAACACGGACAAGCGATGACGTCTTCACGAATGCTTTTTGTGGAAATTGTAGTGAATATGGCGCGAAGTATTTGTCAGAACATGTTTGTCAGTGCGAATACGCCCCTCTTTCTGTATCAGATGCTTCGAGTTCGATGTTTCTGCGGTCAGAAAGAGAGTGTAAGTCTGGGTTAAGAAGTAAGTGAAATTCAATTTGAAGGTAATTTTGGGTGGATTTATTGCAGCATATATCTGACTGATTTTACAAAAACATACCTATACAAAATTCAAGACAGTTTCCAACTTTGTTCATCTAAGGCCTCTGCTAATCAATTGGCAGCCCCAAATTAGGGCTTATTATGACAATTCTAAATCGAGTAAATGTTTGGAAAGAAACACGTTTAATTTTTAATGCAACTGAAACTGACATACATTTTTGACAGACTAGGAAATTAATCATGACCTCTGATCTCTTGAGAAGGTGGGCTGCAAATTGCAAATCTCACTCAAAATCCGACCCGTTCGAGTTAAAATTTATCTTTCTAAGGACAACTAGCCTTAAGCAAAGTGAAACAGCGTTTTCAATCGGGACTTGATCGAATTCCTACATTATTCACTGTTCCAAATAATCAAACAAATGCAGCCCGCTAAAATTTACTGACACGTCTGGTAAATGTTACGTCAACTCTTCAGCGGAAATGACACAGATCGACACTTTGAAAGCATCAAGGCCACGACATAACTTCCCTCTAGCGGCAAAAACGAAAACAAAACGAAAAACTATTCAAACTCACGCTTTTTCGAGGCAAATCTCTTCACAAACTCTTTCTCTGCTCGCCATTCTAGTTGAAGTCCCGGATGTTGAGAAAAATTCTCAAGAGGACACCTTTATACCACCGCCTTTGACAAGAATTTTTCGAAGTCTTTGGCCAGGCCAAGATTCAAGTCCAATTTTGCTCTGTCCGCTTAGAAAAGATCCCTAAGACCTACTTTTCGAGGCCAAAGACTTGTTACCACCTCGAGCAAAGCCCACAATATCAATCCCTGCAAATGGACCCGAGTCAAAGACCCGTTAAGTTCAAAAAGCAAAACAAACTGCAGGTAAGATATTAGACGACGCATTACCAGCAAATCGTAAGACTTTTTCCATCACTAGGCTTCATGATGCCTTCAGGAAAACTTTGCTCAAGGCAGCCAACTGAAAATCTAGATCTATTCATTTCAATCTGAGCGAAGACCGCTCCAATTCAAAAATGTCGTTAACTTGCGTAGGAGAGAGAGAGACAGAAAGAGAATGGGCCAGAGTGAAGAGAAACCCTACCCGGGCAGGGAGGAGGGGGGGGAGGGGGGGGTACAGTGTGTCCGGGAGAAAAAAAAGCCTGAATAGCCTAACACTCTGTTCCGATTGCCGAAAAAAAAAATCAAAAAAAAAAAATAAACAAACAGGAACAGCATGAACAACTCAAGATCAACTAAAATTTCTGTAGGTATGTTTTATCAAATCCAGTCAGATATATATATATATATATACATACATATATTATCAGTCTTCCTGAGCTTGGTTCAAATTTGATATGTAATCCTTCGTAGAACT
>CAXIQD010000250.1:0-74160 GCA_964030785.1 Siderastrea siderea | reverse complement strand
GAACTTCACTTCGCTTACGTGTACTGGTAATTCTTGTTTTTGTTAAGTGTTGTTTAGTTGTTCAGTACTGTTCAGTATGCAATAAAAAATATAAATTACCTCGTGGGAAATCCTTATCAAGTGCTGAGTTAATACAACTTCAGACAGCATGCTTTCATTTTGTAACTAAAAAAGTCTAAGAAAAACTCTCAGAATGCCTACAAATTTTAAAGTTTTATATTCCAAAAAGGATATCTCACTAGACAAACATTTTGACTGGATGAAATCCTAACAAGTAATCATGACCATTCAAATGAAAGCTATTAAGCAGGGCCTAATTGCTTTAAAGATGGATAATGCTAACCCGAGATTCACCCAAAGCTCTTGTTTCTCATTATGAAAAAGATTTTCATAACTAATCGTGAGAAGATTTTAAGAGGCCATTTGAAGGCAACCAAAGTTAAAACATTGGGCATAAAGGATTTACAGGGATCGTCATCGGTTGGTTAAAAAGACTGAATTAAAAATCGCTGCTACCCTGGGTTAGCTTAATCCTGCTTTCAACAACCAGGCACAGTCCTTTGCTGAGGTGCTGTTTGATATGTTGAACAAGGGTGTACTAACTTTTGAGTCTGTGGATGAAATCCTAAAGTGTGACCATTCAAATGAAAGCTACTGAGCAATACTTTCCTGTGGTACTGTTTATTATGCTGTACAAGGTGGTTCAAGCTTTTGAGTCTGTGGATGATACCCTCAAGTGTGATCATTCAAATGAAAGCTGATAAGAAGTACTTTTGTGTGTTTCTGTTTGTCATGATGTACAAGATGGTTCTAACTTTTCAGTCTGTGGATGAAATCCTCAAGTGTGGCCATTCAAATGAAAGCTGATAAGAAGTACTTTTGTGTGTTTCTGTTTGTCATGATGTACAAGATGGTTCTAACTTTTGAGTCTGTGGATGAAATCCTCAAGTGTGGCCATTCAAATGAAAGCTGATAAGAAGTACTTTCATGTGTTTCTGTTTGTCATGATGTACAAGATGGTTCTAACTTTTGAGTCTGTGGATGAAATCCTCAAGTGTGGCCATTCAAATGACCACAGTAGTATAGCTTGTGAACAGGCTCAGCAGTGGGGAAAAAGCACCTCGCCCTACATTTTCTTTGCTCTTTTCTTTTCTTTGCTCTTTCTCCGACCAGAGAGCCTGTTCACAGGCCATAGAATTCTAAGCATAGAAATAAGCCTTTTTGGTGATTAGGTTGAATTAGGGATTAATAATGATGTCACAATGGGGATTTCTGCATACTAATTTGGATTTCTGCATACTATTAGTAAGATAGAAAGAGAGATGTTTAACAAACAACCGTACCTCTCTCATGGTTTCAATCACAACATCTTCATACACAGCACCAGCAGGGATGTCAGTCTCTTCCAGGCACCGGCCCAACTGCGTATTCAACGACTGTAGCTGGTGCTGATGATTTCCCTGAAATGATTGTAGTTGGATAAATAAGAACTTCACTTCACTTTTGTGTACTGGTAATTCTTGTTTTTCTTAAGTGTAGTTTAGTTGTTCAGTACTGTGTTATGCAATAAAAAATATAAATTACCTCGTGGGACATCCTTATCAAGTGCTGAGTTAAGACAACTTCAGACAGCATGCTTTCATTTTGTAACTAAAACAGTCAAAGAAAAACTCTCAGAATGCCAACAAATTTCAAAGTTTTATATTCCAAAAAGAATATCTCACTGCCTGGTGACACTAAACACCAGCACCCATGCTTCTCTAAAAGAGAGCACTGTTGTGTGTGATTGAAATCTAAGAGGATGTTTATCCCTTGTTTTTCTCACAGTCGATTTAATATGCTGTAAAAGTCATCTTCCATGATGTCCATTAGCGCGCAGAAATGAGATTACATGCATCATTATGAATTTATCTGATGACATGGAGCATGGTGAAAGCCATAAAAAACAAAAACAAAAGTCCAAAATTAAACTTATACTGAAAACTTTGCACGATTTCTACCCCCTGGCTTTTTGAACCTTGATACCCTGTACGACATGCACAATGCACACCTATCCTCTTTTTTGTCAAAGGTTTACCCAAAGTGAACCAAAAAGTTGAAGGTAGATATCCACACACAAACAAAGTCGCATGGTGGCTATGCGGACTTCATTTCATGAAGCCACACAAAAATAAGGGACATTCAATTTAATCACAGGTGTATTGTAACCTTTAAAGTACATTCATGGATACCCTTAGTACTACTGCTGTGTTGCCTCGAAACACTTACAGATATCATTTCCCCACCTGTGCAAGGATCAACTTTTATTGCCTTGTGGTTAGCATAGTGTAACATAACTTTGTTAAGTGTAGTTAAGTTGTTGAGTACTGTTTTATTCAATAACTAGTTCCCACACTTCACAGCTCACCTCCAATGACAAAACACAAAAATGAATCCAGTACCATAAGTCTAGTGTAAATTTAGCCTAAAACTTGATTCATTTACACTCTATACACTTTTCTGATTAAGAAGGGGTACCCGCGAGAAATAATCCACTGAAATAATTCATGCCATGAATGTTACCAATTGGTTAGTGAGTAAGCATCAGTTTTTATGTGTGAAGAACATGGTTTGTTCGAATTACTAGATGCCTTTACGCAGAAAAGAATCTTGTACCCTCCACTGTCCTAGTCTTCCTCTGTTTTTTTTACACTCCCATTTTCTCTCTCTTCTTTTTGTGCTTGCCAAGTAAATTGACTATTTCAATATCTGCTATACTCACAGCACGCACAGCTTCAGTTGGCATAAAATCCTCGTACTCCACAGCAGTTCGCTGTTGAGCCTTCTTCTCTACGGCTTTGCTGTCATCCTTTTCACCTTCCCGGGAAGAAGTCTGTGTCAAGCAAATGCAAGAAAAAATAATGTTACAATTGGCTAATGAGTTATTATCAGTTTTTACATGTCAAGAAAATGGTTTCTTCAATTTACTAGATGTCCTTTAAGAAGAAAATATTGCACCTTCCACCTGTCCTAGTCTCCCGCTGTTTTTTGCACTCACACTTAAAATTCCTTTTCCTCTCTCTTCTTTTTGTGTTTGTTAAGTAAGTTGACTATTTCAATATGTGTTATACTCACAGCACGCACAGCTTCAGCTGGCATAAAATCCTCAGACTCCACAGCAGTCCGCTGTTGAGCCTTCTTCTCTACGGCTTTGCTGTCATCCTTTTCACCTTCCTGGGAGAAAGACTGTATCAAGCACATGCAACAAAAAAATGAAGTTAAAATTAATATTAAATAATGAGTAGGCATGAATTTTCATGCATGTACAAGATGGTTTCTTTGATTTACTAGATGCTATTTAAATAGAAAAGAATATTGTACCCTCCACTGTCCTAGTCTTCCTCTTTTTTTTTTTTACACTCACATTTTCTCTCTCTTCTTTTTGTGCTTGCTAAGTAAATTGACTATTTTAATATGTGCAATACTCACAGCACACACAGCTTCAGTTGGCATAAAATCCTCAGACTCCACAGCAGTTCACTGTTGAGCCTTCTTCTCTATGGCTTTGCTGTCATCCTTTTCACCTTCCTGGGAAGAAGTATGTATCAAGCAAATGCAAGAAAAAATAATGTTACAATAAAAATTTATTGTTGGTTAATGAGTAAAAAAAGCATCAGTTCTTATGTGTGAAGAACATGGTTTGTTCGATTTACTAGATGCCTTTAAGAAGAAAATATTGTACTTTCACCTGTCCTAGTCTCTGTCTATTTTTTTACACTCCTACACGCTTAAAATTCCTTTTCCTCTCTCTTCTTTTTGTGTGTGTTACGTAAGTGTTGTCTATTTCAATAAGTACAATACTCACAGCACACAGAGCTTCAGTTGGCATAAAATCATCCGACTCCACAGCTGTCTGCTGTTGAGCCTTCTTCTCTATGGCTTTGCTGTCATCCTTTTCACCTTCCTGGGAAGAAGACTGTATCAAGCACATGCAACAAAAAATGAATTACAATTGGTTAGCGAGTAAGCATCAGTTTTTTATGTCTGTAGAAAATGGTTTCTTCGATTTACTAGATAACTTTAAGAAGAGAAGAATATTACATCTTCCACCTCCTAGTCTCTCTCTGTTGTTTACTTACACAAACTTAAAATTCCTTTCCCCCTCTCTTCTTTAGTGTTTGCTAGGCAAGTTGTCTATTTCAATATGTGTGTTGTGGTTCAAATTTACTCCTGGTTCAATTCTTTTCAAACCAGTTTATTTTTTTCAAACAAGTTTGTTAGTTTTAAATCAGTTTATATTTTTGGAACTGGTTTGGTTATCCACTGTCTAAAAAGGAATTTATATTATGGGGTGTGGTTAAAAAATAGGGGCTGGGCTTTTTTTTTTGGGGGGGGGGGGGTCTAAAAAGATGGGCAAAAAATGGCAGAAAAAGATGATCTCTTCCCTCCCCTCCCTTCTTCTTCCCCTGCACCCCCATCCAAGTTGTCAATGTGTTTGTTGGTCTATGCAAACTTCATTCAGAGCAGAAAACAGTAAGTGACAGAGTGAAGACCGTGAAGAGACCACTACAAAGTGAAGTTTTCCGAAGCCTCATTGCAATAGACCTAATGGATTTCAGAAATTGTGCATACAAATGTTCAACTCCTCACACATGGGTCACGTCTGTGAATGATCAAGACACTAAGTTTGTCAGTGCTCAGTTATCCCCTGCATGGAAAGACAGCTGCTGAAGTCCTGGCTGCTCTGAAGGTGTACTGCAACACATATGGATACGCCCAGCAGATACTTGGTGACAATGGAGAAGAATTTAATGAAATTCTACAAAATTTTATACAAGAGAATAGCATAGAGTTAAAGCATGGAACTCCAAGAATGCCCACAACACAAGGTCTTGTTGAACACTCTAACAGAACATGGAAAGAGGACATGAGAGTCACCATCATGAACGAAGCAAACAAAGACCATGGACAATGGTGCCACTTCACCAATGAAGCAAAGACCAACAAGCAAGCCTCCTAGCTGACCAAGAAGAAACACCAGAGAATAAATTTAATGATCAGTGGCGAGCAAAGAGGCAGGAAATAATCTCCAACCAGTCTGTGTATGATGAAAAGATGATCCAGGAAACAAACAAAAAACAGGAGGCTAAGAAAAGCTTTAAAATTGGAGACAAAATCAGTGCATTGCAGGGATGAAAATAAGAGTGTTAATGATCATGTCCCCCCTCCCCCGTCCACTGGTCGGTCCCCCAGTCCTCCAAATACAACAACACCCCCCCCCCCCAACCACCAAACAAACGTTTTTTTTATCAATAATGAGATAGAGTAAATTTTGGGTCATTAATAAAGTTACTTTGTACAATAATTGTTTCATCTCAATCTGTGAGTCTATTTTTATTTGTCAATTTTGAAACCCCCTCTACCGAACACGGTTAATGAGTATCTGCAGTACATGTTGCACAGCGGTTATAGTCCAGTGCACCCTCCTTGTTCTAAAATGCTGCCATTAAGGATAACTTCCGATATTGTTGTGAACTTTATCAACGATAAACCTCTTGATCTATGGCTGTTTCTGCATTAGCATAAACTGGAATTAATGTTTAGCTCGAATAAACCCCGGGCTCCTGGCGCAATCGCATGTATTTTTCCAGTGTACTCGATCTTTGCACTTTGAATCTCGTAAGTCACGCGTTTCTCTCACCACTCCTATTGTAACAGCCAATAAGACTTTATTTGCACGTGCTGCTTTCCATCGGCCAATCAGCTCTAAGCACCTTTCTCACTGTGGTGTTTGTACCTATAGGACACAGTTCGTGGCTAATTTCGCATTCAGATCAATCTGTCGTACAAGTCAATTGTTTTTTCCCGCCCACCCGCCACACTTTCTTTGCATGGTTACTACTCTCCTCCACTGTTACCGTTTTTACATGAGGTCTCCATTATATATTTACAATTTGTGATGTTAAAGTTGTTATTTTAAATAAACGGTTTGGGGATAAGTGTTGCTGGCGACAACCCTTCAGTCCCACACTGAAGCGATGCCTCGGTTGCCTTAGCTTGGGTTGACACTACAGTGGTCACATCCACTTCCCCTTGCTGGCCAACCTTCTGGGAGCTTGGCATAGGTGCATGTTACTCAGCTGTACTCCATGATGCCCAATCCATGGTTTCTATGCCACTCGCTGACACTAGCCCCGTTGACTGGCCTCGCAAGTGGCAGGCAGCACTCGGGTCCTGGACAACACTTACCCCTAACCTTTCTCCCACATCAATGCGTTTTTTGTTTATTTGTGCATGACATTAATTAGAAAAAAGGCAGGAAATGGGATGTCAGCTGCTAAAATCATCAGCAAATTTATGGGCCGATGGCTCCCTGTCTCAAGATCTCTCATCTGTCTTAAAATGTTATCTTTCATTGGAGGCAGATATATTGTGAGCATGCTGGTGAACTTTGAGACATTGACTGTGTATTTTTCCATTTACAACAGCTCTTTTAGAGCCACAACACATAAAAGCTCTGTCCAGTTAACGCTTTTGTCTCTTGTGAAATATTATCATTTTATTTTTGGCTGGCAAATTTGATCGGTAATTACCAATCACCGGCCATTATTCCCATCTCTACATTGTATTTCAAAATGTTGCTAAGAAAGATAGTGAGTCTTGGAGAGCAAAACTATTGTCAAGTAATTACTCAGGTTTGGTGTAATCATAGGCCTTATTGCTCCAAATCATTTGCAGCGCTGCACTGTGACAAATACTTAGTTTGACTATGATAAAGAAATAACATTTTCAAATGCACGTAAAAGTGTAAAAGACCAGTGTTAGATTTCCCTGAACACTGAAAACCGAGTAAAACAGAGACTATACTTTGTACTGTATCTGTTATTGTTGTAAAAGGGAATTGATGTCACCACAAACAACAATAATTAATAGTAGAAAATTGCAGTAAATGAACATTACATTATGTAAGACTGGAAAACTGTGTGATTTAGTATAAAAAAGTGGACTTATGTTGCAAATCTTGTAATATTAAGTCAGCAATTAATAGTTAATGTCTATGGTATTTACAGAAGTGTTTTCCGGTAAAGAGTTAACTAAAGTGACCAGGATTAAGTAGAAATAAAATTATGTGAAAACAAATTCTCTGTACACTGTTAAGTACAAATACCAGTACATAGTTAATTCCATCTTACAAGCCTTCCTTTCCCACTTACATGTGCATTTACAGCAGACATTTGAAAATGATATTCAATAAATCTATCCTTAATATTAATGCAAACTCTACCCAAATAACCTTGTCAAAGACTCTGGAGTAGAAGTGGCCCTCACACAAAAGGTAACCACTTAAAATCAGTGTTTAGGTTTAAATTGACAAGACTGGCTCTTAACCCTAAAATACCAGCTCTGTTTGATAAAGTCAGGAAAAACAAGATCATTTTGTAGTTACCCAAAAAGGAAACAATTGGTTTGAAAAAAAATTAACCAATTTTAAAAAAAACTAACCTGGTTAAAAAAAACAAACTGGTATGAAAAAATTATTCATTGGTTTGAAAAAAATTTGAACCACAATTAAAATTAAACCACAACATGTGCAATACTCACAGCACGCACAGCTTCAGTTGGCATAAAATCCTCAGACTCCACAGCAGTTCGCTGTTGAGCCTTCTTCTCTATGGCTTTCCGGTCATCCTTTTCACCTTCCTGGGAAAAAGACTGTATCAAGCACATGCAAGATTAAATGAAGTTAAAATTAGTTAATGAGTAGGCATGAGTTTTCATGCATGTACAAGATGGTTTCTTTGATTTACTAGATGCTATTTAAGTAGAAAAGAATATTGTACCTTCCACAGTCCTTTTCTTCCTCCATTTTTTTTCTACACTCACATTTTCTCTCTCTTCTTTTTGCGCTTGCTAGGTAAATTGACTATTTTAATATGTGCAATACTCACAGCACGCACAGCTTCAGCTGGCATAAAATCCTCAGACTCCACAGCAGTCCGCTGTTGAGCCTTCTTCCCTACAGCTTTACTGTCATCCTTTTCACCTTCCCGGGAAGAAGTCTGCATCAAGCACATGCAAGAAAAAATAATGTTACAATTGGCTTATGGGTGAGTATCAGTTTTTATGTGTGAAGAAAATGGCTTCTTCAATTTACTAGATGTCCTTTTAGGAAATTATTGCACCTTCCACCTGTCCTAGTCTCCCTCTGTTTTTTGCACTCACACTTAAACTTCCTTTTCCTCTCTCTTCTTTTTGTGTTGTTAAGTAAGTTGACTATTTCAATATGTGCTATACTCACAGCACGCACAGCTTCAACTGGCATAAAATCCTCAGACTCCACAGCAGTCCGCTGTTGAGCCTTCTTCTCTACGGCTTTGCTGTCATCCTTTTCACCTTCCTGGGAAGAAGACTGTATCAAGCACATGCAACAAAAAAATGAAGTTAAAATTAATATTACATAATGAGTAGGCATGAGTTTTCATGTGTGTAGAAGATGGTTTCTTTGATTTACTAGATGCTATTTAAATAGAAAAGAATATTGTACCCTCCACTGTCCTAGTCTTCCTTTGTTTGTTTGTTTTTTTTACACTTCTACTTTCTCTCTCTTCTTTTTGTGCTTGCTAAGTAAATTGACTATTTGAATATGTGCAATACTCACAGCACGCACAGCTTCAGTTGGCATAAAGTCCTCAGACTCCACAGCAGTCCGCTGTTGAGCCTTCTTCTCTATGGCTTTACTGTCATCCTTTTCACCTTCCTGGGAAGAAGACTGTATCAAGCACATGCAAGAAAAAAATAATGTTACAGTTGGATTACAAGTAAGTATCAGTTTTTAAGTGTGAAGAAAATGGTTTCTTCAATATACCAGATGCCCTTTAAGAAGAAAATATAATTGCACCTTCCACCTGTCCTAGTCTCCCTCACACACTTAAAATTCCTTTTCCTCTTCTTTTTGAGTCTGTTAAGTAAGTTGACTATATCAATATGTGAAATACTCACAGCACGCAGAGCTTCAATTGGCATAAAATCCTCAGACTCCACAGCAGTCCGCTGTTGAGCGTTCTTCTCTATGGCTTTGCTGTCATCCTTTGCACCTTCCTGGGAAGAAGTCTATATCAAGCACACACAAAAAAGTGAATGTTACTGTGAGTTAACCAAAAAGGGTCAATTTTTGTCTATAGGAGCTACTGTAGTTTCTTCAATTTACTGTGTCTTAGAAAAAAAAAAAAGAAAGTTGCACCCTCCACTGCTCCTTGCCTCTCTCTGGTTTTTACTCTCACACACATGAATTCCCTTTTCTCTCTCCTTTTGTGCCTGCCATGCAGCCTATTTCAATAAGTGCAATACTCACAGTGGCAGACTCCACTGTGGTCATTGTTAGATTTTGTATGCCTTCTTCATTCCAGAAAGAAGTTTACAACAGTAATGTGCATACACACCACATGCCAACAGCAGTAGTTCAGTATAGTAAATAAGGAGGAAATCATCTAAAATGTATGGATTAAAACTGAAAAGCTAAAACTGAAGAAACCATTGCAACCTTAGAGCGAAAAGATGAGGATGTTTGTTGAGGATTCAGACCTGAAAATCGGCGGTGAGTGGGAATTTGTGCTGTCAATGAAATTAAGCTGAACAGCGTTTTAGCCGATTATTTTGTTAACAGTTTTCACTGGATTAAAGGTTAGTTGAGCAATTCAATTTTTTCACGTGTTTTTTTGGCCTATCCTTACTTAAGTTTTAATTTACAAGCCTGTGATTCGCTGAATTACAACAATGAAATTCTGATTCTGCGGCAATCGCATCTTCCATTGACTCTTGCATTTCTTTCCTTCGTTTGAATATCAGTTTTGGCTTTTTTTTATTTAAAAAACAAATTGACATCAGTTTTTTATGCGTCTGTCCTCTTATTGATGGCAAATTTTGTCATAACACGAGCCGCAGGCGAGTGGACCTACAACAAACTTTGACAATGTTATGATGAAATTTATCATCAAAAAGAGGATAGATGCATGAAAAACTGATGTCAATGTATTAAATAGTTTGAAATTTTTAAATTTATGGTAAAATGTAACACAAAGTAACAATACAGAAAGACCATGCTTCACTTGTAGTCAAAATACTCAGCGGGTTCCGCTCATTATTTAGGAATGATTTTCATTAATCGGGAACAGATTGCAGTATTGGAATCAAAATTCCATTTTTAAATTGAAGATTGAAATCTTCCAACGGTAGACTCATTCGAAGTGATGAATGTTGATTGGGTTGCTACTTATGTGACAAGGTTGTCACAATTTTATTTCACTAGATTTTCTGTTAGATTTTGTTAAGTTTCGTTTAGTTATTATCAGTTTGTTTAATTGATCACGTCTTCGCTTTTCATTTTGCGCGAATCTTGCGTTTCACGGCTGAGCAATTTCAATATTATCATTTAGCCAATCACAGGACACGCTGCCAGTGGTTAGTCAATCACAAGCAAGGCTTTCGTGTACATTGTCATGTGCCTTTCGTAAACAAAGCCGCGTTACTTTCAGTTGTAGTTGTGTTTATTTCTGCGAGGATCTTCACCTACTTTCGCCACCCTTCGTACGCTATACCACCTGCATATGTGTAAACATCAAATAAAGACTTAATCGAGACTGGAAACACTGGACATGTTAATTAGACTCGTATGATTTAAGTGACAAGATGTTCTTGCTGACATTTTTAGGTCACGTTAAGTGTTTTGTTTGAGTTCAAGTTTAGTGCATAATCTTAGTTGTGTCTTCATTGCACAGTTTATTGTTTGTCGGGTTACCTTCGTAATCGGCGAGGTGACCTTGTGAGTATTTGAGTATATGTAACTTGTTTTATCCTAGCTTTCTCTGCCCTTCGTATGCTATACCACCTGTACATGTGTAAACATCAAATAAAGACTTAATCGAGACTGGAAACACTGGACATATCAATTAGACTCAGTTACACTTACATAAACCAAAGGTTCACACACGAAATACGAAACCGTTGGTGTCTGTTGGTTTCAGTCGGTTTGACACTACGGGGAATTTTTTTCAATTTTCAGAAACTTTTCTTGTGCATTTACAGCACACTTGTTTTAATGAAATTATTCTTCACAGTTCTATAACAGCAGACTATTTCTTCACGGATAAAAGTACTTGCGATTAATATTTCGTTGAGCGAACATAGATCAGGTCAGACACGTCTGGCCGCCAACAGTCTGCTACTTGCACGTGAACATTCGCCTGATGTTAATAATAAACCAATCAGCATTCCTTATTTGGAACAAGGCTACCATTGGAACATTACAATATTCAATTTGAAAGTGGAATTTTGATTCCAGTAAAGCAATCCGTTCCCGATTAATGAAAGTCATTCCCAAATAATAAGCGGAACGCGCTGAGTATTAGGACTAAAACTCCATGCACATTTTTGACAACATTCCAGTTTGTAAAAACTTCCACTAGAGACCAATGTAAAACTTTTTAGTTCACGTACCTCTATATGAAACTGTTGCAACTGGAGTTTAATTTTAGTGATCTCCATTTCTTTCATTATTTTCTGTGTTTTTAAAGAAAAAAGATGTAAAGTAAGTTACAAGGAAAAAAGGCATTTTGCCAAACTAGTACACACTAGTCCCAGTGAGGGATGACCCCTGTATAAACATGATGGGTGAGTTTGTCTTAGCTTTTAGGGTTAAATTTTGTTGTTTGGTTCTGCTTAAATCTAATGCGACTACTGTTATAATCATCCAGTAACTCTTTAGAGCAGTAGCCAGGAGAAATGGACAGAGCAAGTAATTTCTTGTCAGATTCAGTGCCTCTTTAGGGGTAAAAATGAATCATAACCACACCCAAAAAAGGGAGATCCTGGTACCTTTCTGGGGCTTCCCTTCAATATTAAGCACCACAATTAACATGGGGTTAATGTGCCTACACGTATTAAAATTTATTAATTTACATGTCTTACAAAAAGGTTTTGCATCACTTTCGTTACTTCAATTGATTTGTAACTATCATTCAGAGTAGAAAGTTTGTCAATTGGCTTCTTGTTTATTTTGTTTTTCCTCGAGTTAAACAAAGTGTCTTTATCCCATGAATTTAGCTTCATTTTGTTGCTACTTTTCTTGTCAATTCATTTTGTACTGATGCTCAATATAATTGTTTATTATTCAACAAATTGTCACTATGCCCATATATGGTAAGGAAGCCCTCAATATCTGTCATCCTACATGACAGATATCCTGCGATATACGTAAATGACCATATTTGGAAGTGCACTGCAGATTTTCTTTCATTGCTTGTTTGGCGGCCATGTTGAAAAGTGAGGCAGTGTTAGCAGTGTTCTCCGTACATTTTAACTCTCTGGAAGAAACTTTCCACGATTAAATGCTCTCAAAATGTCAACAAGTATTTGCTTCAGCTCACAAAGATATCCAGAGGTTGACTTGGAATTTTCATAGTGAGAACTCAACCAAGAAAATGCTATTGCGAACGAAGCAGCACACTTGCTCACATAAAGCTGTAAAGACTAAAGTTGAAAAGATTTTAATTCACAGAAAGAGGACTCATTCTCGGTAAGGTAGCAATATTTTTTTCCCTTTGTCTTGTCATTTCCAAACATGAGTTTGTAAATAAGTCTTTTAAGTGAACGGTAGTAAACTTCGATTTCTTGAAGTTCTGTTTTGATTTTTATTAAGCTTTATGTGTTGCTAGCTTTTAGCGTTTTTGTCATAGAGCCATAGTTTTTCTCGTTCTGAAAATGGTAGTCGATGGGAATTTGTTGAATAATAAAACAATTATCCTGTTCAATCTTGTGGAATATCCCCTGATTTAGCCAACTCGGCCTACGGCCTCGTCGGCTAAGTACCAGGTGTTATTCCGCGCAATTTTGGAGGATAATTGTTAAATATATAGATATATATATATATATATATATATTTTTTTTTTTTTTTACTTTCCAGTTGATAACAAGCACCTAAAGCCCACACATACTTGAAAGTAGTTTTTTAAATGTTGCCATTCATTTTCATAGATCAACAATTCCGCTCGCAGCTCCTGCATAAAGAAATCACTGAGCATTAGAGAAAAAAGTAATACAATATGGTCATGCATGAATACTCTGGAAATATACCACATATAAGGCAACTTAGACAATAAACACTCAAGGTGGTTAGTTTCTAAAGAAAACTGTGGTGCTGCATCAGTGGGGAAGTGAAATACAAAACTTTGGATTCATCAACTCAATTGAGAATGTAAATTGGCCACTGTAAAGAGATTGAAAGCTGACGTTTTCGAGCGCTAGCCCTTCATCAGAGTGAATCCTCTGATGAAGGGCTAACACTCAAAACATAAACTTTCATTCTCTTCACAGTGGCCACTTTACCTCGTCAACTCAGTTGATAAATCCAAACTTAAGACAATAGTTTGAATTCTAATTAGCGCACAGCAAACATAAAAGGATGACAAGGATAGTCAACATTAATAATCATTATGATACATCCTTCTCATTGTCTCTTTTATCATTGGCTGGAAGCTTACAACAGGAGATTTTAATTTAATGCATGCAGTGTTGGGATGTCTGGAAATACCTGAACAGAAAGCATCCAGTAGTCATGAATAGCAAATGGTCACGAATACTGATAAAAACGTAATGAATATAATTATGAAAGACACACACTTACTACCTACCTACCAACCTACCCACCCATCCAATATTAGAAAATAACTGAAATTTAGAAAGTATGAATGCCATTTACATGGCCAAAATGGCCATAAAGAGGTCCACCTGTATAATCATCAGATTATCTAGAGTATTTGTGACCCTATTTTGGAAAAGATGGTCAAAGGTGGAGAGAAAAAAAACGAGTTTTTTCGCGTTTTAATCGAAAACGGGTTTAAACGCCGTTTAAACGGGTTCAACAAACGTTTAAACGAGTTTCAAAAGCGTTAAAATGCGTCAAAAAATGTTTAAACACGTGTTTGATAAGACAAACAAATTACCTTCTTCGGATCGTTTAAACGCGTTAATTTAATAAATTTTGTCAAGAGCAGAAAAACAACCCAATTGCGCAGTAGATAACCAAACATTGTAAGCTCCCCAAATTAACTTCTTTTTACACTGGAATAGTTAAATTAATGTGTTATGATATTAAAAAACTATGGCTACGCATAAAGTGTTAGGCGAAAAACAACCTTGAAAGCGAAAATAGCTGAAATTTCCATTACGTCCATGAAAGCCGCTTGTATATCAAATTTCAACTCGCGTATGCAAATTAGACCCGTTTACAAAACATTGCTTTCTAAGCCCTATGCATCACTTAAAACAGAAAGAATAATTCACAAAAAGCTTATCCAGTCGAACATTTTGTTCAAATAAACAATAGAATTGTTTTTAGAAGCAAAAAACTTTTGATTTTCTTGCTTGCGTGCAGACATGCACGTAATTTTTGCAGACAGTTTTAATTAGTTCTGTTGGCGAGCGGTTGCGGCTTTTGCGAACAAAATTACAGAAATAGAAATTATAGAAATCTGCTGGAGTGTGCACTCCAAGTGTAAATCAGGCAAAGGACGAGAAAACAAATATTTACTGCATATAATTGCCTTTTCGGCTTACTGAGATGGACAGAAAAAAAAACGTTAGTGGTATGTTTATCTATGGAACTGATTTTTGTAAAAACTTTATGCCTAACATTACTGTGATAAGCCTCTTGAATACAAATTAGTTTTGTTCAAAATAATCCCCAATCATGGACCGTAAACAGTTGCAAATCAATTTCTTAGCTGGCTTGCATGTACATTTAAGTAGTGGTCTGCGTAAAAACTAGGCAGGCAGATTGCAAAATCGATTAAAAGGTGTTAGCTTTTAATTATTAAATTCAATTAAATCCGTGAATCTGATTGGTCGATATAAAAAAATCGCCGAAAAATACAAGAAAAACGTGACAAAAACAGCATTTTTTGGCTTAGTTTTCCCCATTCCCTGGTGCTGTTCCTCACGGCCAAAATTCAGCATCGTTCTATGCGCCAATCAAGAGGTAGGACAGAAAACGTGCCACACGCGCGATCTTCATGCGGCGCCATGTTGGATCTGCGATCCGAGAGTTGAGCTAAATGACCTTTAATGGCTCGTATTTGAGTATCTTGGCCCGTAAGATCTTGCGATTGTGGCTGCAGTTTGCCTAACATTCAAGCGATTTGTATTTGATGGAAGGAAACTGACTGCACAAACACTTTTAGTGTGAAAGAATTATCTCACCTTGGCTGACATGTAGGAGACACGGGAAGACTTGTTTATCAGAAAGGCCCGCAAAGAGGCTGTACAAAATCGACTCATCTGCAACGTGCATTTCTTCTAGCTGCTTCAGAGGAATGACTTTTATGACTACTTTCCTCTGCCAAGCGACTGCAGATGTCGAAGATATCAGGTTGTAAGCAGTAATTTTGCGAAGGACATGTTCGCGCGAAGCTAAATCGTCGTTCAGGAGCATTAGTACACATATAAACATTACGCCTAACGAAGAGCTTAGCCTTTTCAGTATCACTTGTTTCTGTTCACTGAACAGTCTTTTGCAATAACAGGGGACTAATATTCTGAAGAGATTGTATTTTTTGAGAGATCTTCCCACAATCACAGCATAGAGACAGTGGACAGCAATTATTTAGTATTTTGATGCAGTGGATATTGTTTCAGTACTTCATGTTATTGAAAATACTTACCCATCGCACGTAACAGGTAATGTAAGGTAGATGCAAGTAATATTCTCTGACAATTACAGCGAGGTATTTTATTTGTTCTGTTGCAGTTTTCATAGCGCAGCACAGAGAGATGGTTCGTGACTCTAACGCATTCTATGTACGTGAGCGCGATTTGTTGCTGTTTTCGATCACCAATTTGACAGTTCCTTTGTGAAAGCCGAGCTAAATATTTTTCAAACAGTCGCTGACTGATGTATCACTGTACTAATCCTGATGTAACTTTATACAAATTTAACTTCCTCGCTTTTGGCGCATGGGAATTTTCCAAAATTTAGATATGTTACATTTTTTAATGTATTGAATGTGTAGCCGAAATAAAACGTTGTTTGAACGGAGGGTGTAAACTGCAGGTTGCAGGTTGCAGGTGCAGGTTGCAGGTTGCAGGTTGCAGGTTGCGTTTTGCAGGTTGCAGGTTGCAGGTTGCAGGTGCAGGTTGCAGGTTGCAGGTTGCAGGTTGCAGGTTGCAGGTTGCAGGTTGCAGGTTGCAGGTTGCAGGTGCAGGTTGCAGGTTGCAGGTTGCAGGTTGCAGGTGCAGGTTGCAGGTTGCAGGTTGCAGGTTGCAGGTTGCAGGTTGCGATTATATTTTTTTTCAAACAGAAGATGTATGATCTTTATATGGTACGTTTCTACTTAAATTTCTTCAAGAAAATCAGAATTGCTTCATTTGTAAAGAAACCTTGGTAATCAGAAACTTGAACTGGACTAGACTCTTGGTATGTAAGTTTTCGGAACCGTTTCAATGTGTTCTCACAGATACGCCACACTCCCAGTTTGGAATGGAAATATTAGGTGAAAGGTGCGGTTTAATCGTTAACTTTTGGCGATGATCCACCGAGGCCATAATGGAGATCAACCGCCAACCACTTTAAATTTCCCGAAGATGCTGAGATTTTTAAGTCCGTGGAGTTGACAATTTTAGGAAAAATCACAATAGTTGTAAGTTTTGAAAACATGTTTCGACAAACTGCTGTCATCTTCAGTTCAGCAATTACCATTACATAATTTTTCAGTTGGTGTAACACATACAAGTATTAAGACAGGCGGTTTTAATAACAACAATAGAATGACTCGATCACAGGATTGTAAAGATAACAGGATCGGGCATTAATTTAACTGCTAATGTATAATGTGAACTTATTGAAATTACCAGTGAGCTTGCATCATAAATGCAAACAAAATCCAGTTATATTAACCAACCAAAAACCAGTCACCTTGCAGAACTGAAATTAACATTTCAACTTAATTTCAATTCGATATGTTGTGCAAAGTGCAAGTAATCAAATATGCTGCACATTATTGTGTATTCGCACATTCTTGCTTAGTTAACTATAGGAGCATGAAAACTACAACCTTGAACTTTGAAATGTTTCTTTTCAGAATGTTCTTCAAACACTATTGTAAAGTAGAGCTTGAGGCCAAATTTGGGGCCAAATTTTTTTGTCGTTTGGCAATTTTGCAGCCCGTCAAGCTAGTTTTCGATTGCCATTGATACTTCGACACTGGTTCCGAAAACATCTGAGTGTTTTTTTTGTCTGAGGCATTTCATTCGCTTTTATTCAAGCGCAACGTGTACATTCTTAACCACAACCGTGTGAAAGTATTAGCACTTTCACTTTTTATCTGCCACAAATTTATGCTTATTAAAGCAAGACACAGAAACGCTCGAGAAAAAATAAAATTCTTGAAACTCGTTGCTTTTGACGATGTTATCGGCTTTTCACGTGTTAATCATGGGTTTTATTTGGTTCGGATTGGTGATGATATACAACAAAAATGCTGCTCTCGAACCTACAAACATGCAAAATTAAACCTGCTGAACAAAACCTGGTAAAACTGTATGACCCCATCGGCATGACACCTCTGTCTTTGCCAAGTCTCTTTTGTTCAACGTTTGATATTCCTTCGTCCTAACTAAGCTACTTGGGAGACTTTTTTATGGCATGCCTTTTCATATAAAAAGGACAATTTTTACAAATAATTGAAGCCATTCTTACTCCTTTAATTTTGTTATCCTTTAATTAACTGCTTTTTACTTTGTAATTAACCTGCAACCCGCAACTTGCAACCCGCTACCCACAATCCGCAACCCGCAACCTGCAACCTGCACCTGCAACCTGCAACCTGCAACCTGCACCTGCAACCTGCAACCTGCAACCTGCAACCTGCAACCTGCAACCTGCAACCTGCAACCTGCAACCTGCACCTGCAACCTGCAACCTGCACCTGCAACCTGCAACCTGCAACCTGCACCTGCAACCTGCAACCTGCACCTGCAACCTGCAACCTGCAACCTGCAGTTTACACCCTCCGGATGAAAGCACTTGCATGGTTCTCGAAAGCTCTGACAACAGCAGTGATTTGTCGGAGAAAACTGACTCTAAAAGTGATTTAGAAGTAGAAGCGACGACATTAGAACAAAGAGAAGAAGGAGAAACGACATTAGAGTATGTGGCAGATGTCGACGTAATAGTCAAAAATGAGGATTGTGAAGACGAGAGAACAAGCAGCACTGGGTCTGAAGGTCCCAGAGAAGAGGAAGAAGCAGCAGAAGCGGAAGAAGCAGAAGAAATAAACGAGGAAACTAGCGATGGCCAGGAAAACATGCAAGACAAGGAAAACGATAGTGAAGATGACATCGATGACAGCGAACAATCTGTAACGTGCTCTCTCCTGGGTCTTGAGCACGCCAAGGTAGTGTGCTAAACTTAAACTTGAGACTTTTCTCGGCTTAATTGATAGGTGAATTATTAGGTCGATGCGCGCGTGGCTTTGCTGTACGCGTTTATTCAAGTTTTATACGTTCCATGTTTTCCAAGAAATGGCAATGGTGACAGATTGAAATTTCACTTCATTGTGTTAATTGTATTATTTTATGCCGCAAAATAGTATTTTTCCTAACTCATGTGTATCAACAAAATGTGAAATCACAAAATTGTAGACTCTGTAAAGGCTGATTGCGGCTTCTAACCACGAGGGTCTTTTCGTGAAATATTGATACATTCACCTGCCTAGTATATATATACGGAAGGCTGGGTCTGTAAGCTTACACCTGCTAATTTATTCCTCCGCCCGAAGTTGTTTGGAAAAAATCCTAGAAATATATGTTGACTCTTTCCTTTGGCTAGTGAAAATCTCGGATTTTATAGCTATGTTATTCCATGTTACCACAGTGATGTAAATGAAGGATTCCAATGTTGTGGGCGTGAAGATATCATTCCTTGCTTCATATGAGGGCGTTTGACTCTTAGTTTTACATGGTCGTTATTTAATATGCAGATGTTTTGGGAAGCGGAGGGGAGGGCAAGAGTTTTTACCCAGATGACTTTGACAGACCAATATCAGCATTTAGGGAAGGAAATGGTTGAGCGTTCGCCTGAGTGGTTTTATGGGTGCCCTGTGGACTTCTAACCTTTTAGATAAATTTATGGAAAATTCAGCACTGGATTCAAATTTATGGGGGGAAATGCATCTAGGAAGGACACTTCACATAATATTTTTGTGTTGGAAATAAGAGTTAAACATTTGGCCTGTTTAGCTTTGTCTAAACTTGACCGTATCACATACTGTATGAAGTTTCTTTGTCGCCAAATAATCAAGACAAAATTACCAGCTTGATCTCAGCAGTTAGAGCTCTATCAGTAAGCACCTTCTAATTGCACAACTGCATTTTGTTAATACTGGTTAGAGGCCTAAGAAGGGTATATTTAGCTCAAAACTGAACTATAGCTTTTCATAAAAACAAGATAGAAGGTGAATCTAGACAGAGCATGGCTTTTTTCCTTTTTATAAAACTAGAGACCTTGAGACATGATACATTTACACAATTTGTTGCTGAAATAAACTTTTGAATTGTTGATCAGTTGACTTAATGCAACAAGCCAGGTTTAGTCACTTTGCTGTGTAGGGAATAAAAAGCTTCAAGGTGAAAGGAATATTTTGCAATAAATATATTTTGAGGACTTTTGTAGGTTAAAATACTTGTTGTTAATTACTGCATTCATTAGTCTTAACATTTAAGCTATTGTCAGGTGCTTTGGTTCATAAATATCTCCAAATTTTAAAAAGAAGATTATAATGAATGCAAATCTAAATCAATTAATTAATAACAACCTGTAGTTACCATCGTAAAACAGATTGCTTTCTATATATAACATAAAATGCATGCAAATGGTATTGTCACCTGAAGGTTTTCTGTTATGTAGCTGATTGCACAACTTCAGTCTTATTCTTTTCTTTGGAGACACTGTACTACAAACGTATCATGAAGCAAGCTCACTATTGATACACTGGTTTGTGTTTATATGCATTTTAAAGTATTGTTTATATGCTGTCATTAGTAAACATGCAAGTTTCCTTCATCTTTAGACCTTCAAATAATTTGCTAATTAAGGCAAACAACAGAATGCCATGATTCTAAAAATAATTAACAGGAGTGCCACTTTTCCAGTTGCTTGGTGCCTTTTAGAGGTCTCAAAATTAGCTTACTATTTTAACTATATTATAGTATTTACACTCGGGAAGACTATGAGCATTACATAATTAGGATTAACTGTTTTGTTTGGATAGCTGATGCTGATAAATAAGCATATTATTTCCATCTTCTATTCTGTATATTCTATGAGCAAAATAAATTTTCATTATCAAAAAAATTTATCTTGAAATGATTTTAAACATCTATTTTGTGGCTTTGTTATCAGGTCTTCATTGTCAGAGGGGAGGAGAACTTGCATGTTATGTTCCAAGCTGTTAAGGGAAATGTGCAAGATACAGCTGTTAAACTCAAAGGAAGCATGCACGATGCCGCTGAGAAAATGCAAGACAACATGCATGAGGCTTCAGAGAAAATGCAAGAGATGCTTAAATCAACTAAAGAAAACGTGACAGATGCTGCTGAAAGGGTACAAGTTATACTGAAAACTGCAAAGGACAATGTTCAAGAAAGCATGCATGACGCTGCTGATAAAGCCGAGAGGATCTCAAAGAAAGCAATTGAATTGGCACGGTCTGGATGGTATCTCCTCTCGCATTTTGAGCTTCCAGAATGGCTTCGCGATAATGACTTTTTATCGCACCACCACCGACCTCCCATGCCATCATTTAGGTGTTGTTTTAAGAGCATTTTTAAAATTCACTCCGAGACTGGAAATATATGGACTCACTTGATTGGGTTCATTGCCTTTATATGTGTAATGTTTTACATGTTTTTGAGGCCGATCACCACTTCCAATCCATTTCCTAAAGGCTGGCAGGAGAAGCTTGTATTTGGTGCATTCTTTGCTGGTGCCATCTTGTGTCTGGGGTTCTCGTGGCTCTTCCATACTGTGTACTGTCACTCAAACAAGGTTTCCAAGGTATTTAGCAGGTGAGTGTATTTTTCATACTTATGCATTATTCATTTCTTGCAATGCCCATCCTCTCCCCAACCAAATCCCAGGAATACCAAATCCCAAATCCAAGGTGCAAATTTTGCTTCCGAAACAACTGTTTCCCAGTTAACCACGGAGGAAACAATTCTACTAGTTTCCACTGCTACTCCTGAAAGATGTTTGTTAGCTCTGTGCATGCATTTCAGTTTGCTTGCGACACAATGTTTACTAATGTTGCCACATGAGCAGCCAGACATTTCTTATGCCTCCTGCTAGTTTAGCCACCCTTGAAACAGGGAAACGTGAGAGGAAACAATGTTTCCACTAAAGTGTTTCCTAATTTAGCGAGGCCCTTATGCTCAGTGAATTGAATTCCCCGTGGTACAGATTTTAGTGATATGTTACTAAACTAAGTGTTTGTTTCATTGATTGACTGAGGTGTTTTATATTAACAGGCTTGACTACTCAGGAATTGCCTTGCTGATCATGGGTTCTTTTGTGCCTCCACTTTACTATGGATTCTACTGCTCAAGAGTTCTAAAGATTGTTTACATGTCAGTGATATGTTCCCTTGGTATCATGTGCATTATTGTTTCTTTGTGGAGCAAGTTTAGCACACCCAAGTACAGAGTACTCAGAGCAGGTGAGGATTTCTCTGATAAGAAATAACATGAATATTTGTTTTAATGAATTCCTCAAGCATTTTTTAAAAGCCAAGTTATTTAGAAGGTAGAATTGTGATCATGTTGCGTGTTAAACTCACATGGTGGGAGATCAGACCAGGTTCCTTAGCATAAAGCAACTCGGAGTCGGTATTACTGATGTCATGGTATCTAACGTGGCATCTTAGTCCGTCACAGGGTTACTCCACCATTTGTAAGATATGTTGTAATAGCTAAAGAAACAAAGTTTCAAATCCAAAAAATACTAAAAAAAATTTAGTTTATTGTCAATGTGCATGTCTTGAAAATTTTGTTATTGGGAGGAGGGTCCCAAAAGGCAAATTTTTTTTTCAGAGGTGGGGTATGAAAAATAAACTCTGCTGGAATTTCCAGAGGGACTGAGGGACTGAAGTAAATTGAAGGCCACAGGGAAACAATGCAATTATCCATGCTATCACATTTTAACACGTACCTATTTTTGGCTGACGCTGCTGTTGTCATTACCCTATATTTGTGTCGGAGGAGCATGTGAGTGTTACCTTTACATCACCTTTCTATGGATTAATTTTGGGGATTTAGTTTTTGGCAAACTTTTTGATGAAGCATGAAAAAGGACAGAAGTGAACCCACATGAGTGAATGTCGCAAGGGAAACTTTGAAACTCGTCCATTTTTAACCCTTTAGGCCCTGACAGTGATGAAAATGAAGTTTCTCTTTACATTATCACTACTCCTTCAAACAATCAAGTGATGAGAATGTAGAAAGTGATCACTAAGGATGAGGTGTCTTGATATTTAGATAAATTCTCATTACTAGTTCCGTAAGAATTGTATGGAGAACAGTAAGGAGGATATGTATTTTTATATCAGGTCTTAAGGGGTTAAGTGCAAATTAAAGCCTAATCGATGCCTTGTGATTTCTGTTAGGACTATTCCTTACGTTTGGGTGCTCCGGTGTTGTCCCTGCTATTCACTTCATGATTGCATATGGCGTTACGTTGGCTCATCGCCAAGCATCTGTTGGCTGGATGGCACTGATGGGTGTCTTGTACATTGTTGGTGCTATCATGTATGCTTCGAGGATTCCTGAGAGGTGGTTTCCGGGCAAGTGTGACATCTGGGTAAGCAATCAGTTTTGTCTCTAATTTCTCTGTTGGCCTCCCTCAGTTGACTTCATTTTTAACATTCCAAACTAAATTTTTTAAGTGAAATTCATTTCAAATTGTTCAATCAAAGTGCAAGAATGAAATACCCAGTGATTGTTTCTTTATAACAGAATCCGACAAGAGAAGTGGATTTCTGTTCCAGATAGTTGGTGTTCAAGTTTCCATTTGACCAAATAAACTGCCTTTTTTAATTTTTCTGAGAAAGCCAGGTCATTCAAATGGCATGAATGTTGCAATTTTATGATCCATTTCCCAGTCCCTTGCACCTTGAAAGTGTACTGAACTGATATGAGAAATAAACTGTCTGTTTTGTCAACTGAAATGGCCCATTTCAGTCCTTCTAATCCAAACAAAAAACGAGGACCACCAAGGTGGACAGTTTATTCCAGAACGTTTGGAGTCAGATCAAACTGGTCTATTTAATTTTTGAGCAAAATTTCTGGAATCTTTATTTGACCAGAAAGTGTCCCTGGAGGATCAATTTTCCATTTGTCAAAGGAAAACAGATTTGCTTTTCGACACTCTTTGTTCTTCCTGTCTTATGTTTTGTATTTGACTATATTTTCTTTTTTCTCTTGCAGTTTCAAAGCCATCAAATCTTCCATGTACTTGTAGTGGCAGCAGCATTTGTCCATTTGTATGGAATCTGTCAAATGGCATTCTATAGATTCCACCAAGGAACGGTCTGTGACTAGTGACAGAGCTTGCGAATGTTACGGTGTCATTTATTTTTCCAAAGTAAACATGTGTGCAAAATTTTTGTTTAACAGAATTTGCCACTTCAACAAACAGTTGTATTTCATTCATTTGGTAGATTTTAATGTTTGTTACAAGTAGTGTTTTGTAAATTTTTTTAAAGTAAGCTAAACAATTTGTAAATAGTTTTAAGAAAAAACATCAGATTTTGAGAACCTGGTAGCACAGGGCTCTCAAGAAAGCCTCCCAGTACCAGAGGAATGACAGGGCACCCAGTAACATGGGCACCTTATCTTTTGGCTGGGGTACTTCAATTTTCACAGCCTGGGCTTTAATCTTCCAAGGTTTGGGCAATTTATTTCTTAAGGGATCTAGAGTATAATATTATTGAAGGTTTCTTCTTTTGCTGGTACATTTGTTTGGTTTGGGACACATGTCATGTTTTTTGTCTGTAGAAAAGACAAACAGTAACTTAATCTTTCGTGCAAGCAAATTCATCAAAGTGTTGCTTTCTGGATTTAACGTCTATTTTTGAACCGAATAGAGTGGAAAAATGCTTGAAAAGGTTTATTTTATAAATATTACATCTCCTAGCAAACTCATTGCACTGCATCATTTTTATCTTCATCAAGTTTAGGGAAACAGAACAATTATTGCATGAATGACTGTTATGAAACTATCAAATTTAGTGCTATTTAGTAAATTCAATACAACTCAAAAAAGATGATTTAATAATAGTGAATTCTATGGATGCTGATGCTCTATATTTTTGTTACATATTTATATGGAAACAATTTACCCATTTACAGGAAATATTTACAACATCTTAATCGCTTGATTTTTTTTCACAACACTGAATTTGTGCAAATTTCCTAACAGAAACCAGTCAATAAGTCAGTTTTTTGTCGCATCAAAATTTTCACCTTTCCAAAAAAAAAAAACTTAAAAAAATGAAAAACTTTGATGTTGTGAAAATTTCCTGCAGTAATATGCAAGAATATAAAAATTCCCAGAGGCATTTGTGAGCCATCCCTCAAACGTAGATTTCTTTTATAATTTTAACATTTTTGTGTCAGTAGAATGGACTAAGTTCTACTTGTAAGCCTTCATTTTGTATAATATTGATTGACATTTATATTTTCTTGTATAAGGGGACTTTTAAACGTATCAGACTCTTTATTATAATGTCAGAAATAGTGAAGTGTTAAAGTATTATTTTTGTTATAATATCTCATTGGGCATGTCTTGGGGCAATGCCCAGTCAGAAATTATTTTGAAAAATATGAAATGCATATTTTTGAGTGTATTACACTTGACGTCCACCATAAGATGGTTTATGATAGGCTTAATGCATATTCTATCATCTATCTTCACCCCTTAGCTTCGTTTGTTCACATTTTCTTTGAAAACTTCACATAGGCTTGAGTGAGTATACCTTGCTGCTTGAATCATAAGATTACAGTCAAATGCGAGGCTATGCGGTGAAATTAGCTAGTGTGTTGCAAATGTGAGTAAGGGTACTTGTCATGTCATAAATGTGTCATTGTTTGTACATACATTATTTAACACTTGACGACTGATGTAAATATTTTCTTCAGTGGATTGGGGAAAAATAAATGAACAATAATGTTGCTAAAGGTGTAAGAATTACTTTGGATCGGGGATACGCTCGTCATATATAACCTTAGGGAGATTTCGCTGTTTTGGATTTCTGTCTCCAGCCCTCCCCCCCCCCCCCCCCCCGAAGCAACGGTGCAACCTAATTGGTCGCCCGCTTTTTAGGGCTGTTTACCCGCGCGATTTCCATGAGATTTTTTAAAATTCAGTCTGAGCGTGCTTTCAGCACTCGTTGCTGCCCGGTACTTAGAATGGCTGCAATTGAATTGTCCCTGGAATCGTGTAAAAAGTAGGCCGTGTAGACGGCCGTTAAGTGTTGAGAGTGTGGAAGCATTGGACCAATCAGAACCCGAGGCTAACAAGTATGCAGTGTGTGCCAAGTGCGGGAAAACCCGCGAAAAATAAGACGCCGATTGGTTGATTGGTTTTATATTTCGTCCTTTTTATTGGTTGATATGTCCTAGTACTCTCAAACAAGGGGGTTAGTTTCTTAATGTGGTGCTGCGGACAAAATAACAGGACCCAAGCGATCGATTAAAACTACCGATCGCTTTACTTGCACCTCCGTCAATGTTATCTATTGCATAACATGCACTTTATGCAAAAAGACATTCATTGGCGAAACAGGGAGGAGACTAGGCGACCGTTTCCGCGAACACCTACGAGACGTCGAAAGAAGTGACAAGGACGCATCCAAACCAGTCGCCCGACATTTCAATCTTACTAATCATTCTAGCCAACACATGACGATCTGCGGCCTTTCCCTACGCCAGGGTAACACGGAAAACCGTAAAAATCTAGAACAAAAATTCATTTTTCAAATCGGCACACTTAATCCCTACGGTATCAACGAACGCTTTTCATTCAGCTAATTTATTTTTGTTTCACGTTGCCATGTTCCCGCCAATAGCGTAGCTCCACCACTCCCCATATAAACGAAGTGCAACCCACAATTCCTTGATTCGCTCTGACGAAGGGCTAACGCTCGAAACGTCAGCTTTCAATCTCTTTACGGTGGCCAATCTACCTTATCAACTCAGTTGATAAATCCAAAATTTTGTGTCCCATCTGTACTCTGATTGGCTGGAGCAAGTTGGGTGAATTTCGTGAACCAATCATTGCTCTCGGCAAAAGCAAATCGATGTCAACTCACTCAACTACGGTCAAACTGTTCCAGATGCAATGACAATTCAACTGAAAACCTTTGAGAAGTACTTTCTGGAATTTTGGTACGTTTGGAAATGGTAGGGTGCTAAGCTTTAATCAAAGCTACGGAACAAAGTGCATGCTATTGCAATGCATTCTTGTAGCTTGTAGCGGGCGTGACAAAATGGGCGAAGGAGGTGCTGAATTACTGGCGGCATCAAAGTGACTCAGTAGTGTCAGCCGAAACTTTCCCAGTCATATCCTGCTTCAGTTTGTCATCCTCTGATTCTCCGCAAAAAAGGTTTCTGAATCCAGCTCTGTACTGTACGGAGTGAAATGCAAAGATGAATGGGTTCAGACTCGGGCTAATCAAAGCGATCACGATAGTGGTGTAGTGAACAGGAGTGTTCAGTGTCACCAGGTCAAACGCGAAGCACACGTAGAACACTTGGTTAGGTAACCAACACAAGGCCAAAACGAGAGTAGAAACAGCTGCCATTCGAGATATATTATGACTTATGTCTGTACCGATCCTGCAGTTCATTACACGTGACGCATGAGTTTTGCTCAGCGCGTGAAAATACAAGTTACATGTTATCAAAAACGGGATCAGAAATTTAAACAAGTTGAGCAACTCCCAGGATCTTGACCGTAACAGGGTCGAAAAATGGAATCTTTGTAACTTCACAGCGCTCGAATGGCTTTTTTTCTGGGTTGTATCGCACTTCGAAAAGAAGAAAAATGTTTGCAGCAAGCGATAACCCTCAAATTATGAAAACTTCACAAATGAGGCGTTTTGTGTGGAATTTTGCGCGGTACTGAAGTGGTATTGCCACGGCATACCAGCGTTCTATGGCGAGCGCAGCCGCGATGTAGACCGATGTAGTCGCGGTGCTAAAAGTGAAAAAGTGCGATGAAATGACACGGCAAAATATCTCACCACTGAGTCTTTCCTCGGGCGGGGAGGGTATCTTCTGGAAGATAAATCCTGGTGTCAGAAAAATTACGATTGAAACCAGTAAGTCGGTAATTGCGAGGTGAAATATGTTCAGGTTGTAAGGACTCTTCAGCATCCCTTTGTTCTTGGTGTTGACTGTGCAGACCATGAGACTGCCGATAATCGTGCATAGAACAATCACCGAGAAGGAGAAACGAAGAAACGATGACTCCTCTTTTGAATAAACCACACCATTGTGTAGGTCACGGGAGAATTCATTCGCTTTTGCTTCAGTGACAATAGGTACTGAAGAATAAGTCTCTGAAACGAACGTCAAATTTGTAGCTCTTGACATGTTTAGATACAGCTTAAGTTCATCTTGTGTCCAAAGGTTCCAGAAACTAAAAGCCTCCACGGAAATATACTTACCCCGGTATTCTCAGATTTCTGTTAAAAGACCGATTTACAATTCATGCTGTAACACGATTGGCTCGCGACAGCTTATCACGCATAAACGAACTTGTCGTATCAACGCCAAACTGACCTATCAGAGAATTTGTTCGTAACTGAGCTGAGAAATGTCGCACTGAATTGAGATTTCATTGTTTTAAAATTTGCTGGAGAAAAATAAAACATGTAAACACTTTTTTAATTTAACACTTGAGTTTTATCAGATGGCTACAACGTGTGGTTTTCTACCCTTGATGCTTTTTGTATAAAGGTACAGCATTTATCATAGAACTTGGCTTCTAGAATCTACAGCAAACAATCAAGCATTTTGTCAACTTCTTCCGTTCAATTTCATAATATTGTCACCTGTGTTCGGTGTATTGCATGCACGCGCTTCTTTTCTTTTAGTTAGTCATGCACGTGTTTTGGAGGAAAATACAAAGACAGAAGGATCTCTAATTACCGAGTACCAAAATTTGGTTCTGAGAACTTATAATAACATAGTACATAATTCAAGGATTTTTCATGAATTCTAGTTTGAATGCCTCGTTTGAGCAGTAGGTGCGTGATCGAAACTGATAAGATCAAGTTGTTTTTTTTCCAATTAAAATATGAATATCACCTTATACACGGAGAAGTCCAAAGTTGAAACCTGCGATTCTTGCCATCTCACCTTAGGTATAAACCCTAGGAAGATTTTTTAATGCAACAGTTATAAGTATTTTCAACGAAATGAGAACGATTATTTTACAGAAGTGACAATCGTAGTGTATAATGAATTGTAAGTACTATATTTCGGCGAAACATCTGAGTGTGGTTGTTATGCCACTCAAGATGGTTCTTTCGACCGTTTGATTCGGTGGAGTGTAATCCTAAAGTCTGACCATGAAAGTGAAAGTCATTGAATCAAAGCACTTCATTTTGTACTCAGCGTTTATGTTGTTTTTGTTATTTACAATCAATATGTGAAGGGCAGTGTTTTCCTGGGGTGCTGCCCGCAGAAACTGGAAAAAGTTGGCAAAATGTGTATTTTGGTAATCTTTGAAATAAATGTCAACGCAAAGTTGTCTTCCCAATCAAAAATGCCTCATCTTCGCTGTCAATAACAACAACTTTGCGTCTAGGAGGATATGCGGCTCCAATTTAAAGTCATCATTTAATGTTAGAAGTAGGTTTGAAGTCCCAGTAAATGCTAAGGAGGAGAAGTGGGAATGGACGATTATTTTAAACTACTTTCTGAAAAGATCGTTTTTTTTATGACACCGATCAGTATCCACTGGAGCCATCATTCCTACACTCTTATTAGTTTATGCGAAAGCAACTTTCAGTTCCTGTATATCTTACTGAGATATATCAAAACAGTAACATCACGTTAGGTAATGTGAAATTACCCATAGAAAGGAAATTTGTGGTGACGAGAAAACATTAGTCGTGAACTTGTCAAAAACTAAAAGCTTATTCCTCTTGTTTCCACTGATCTACTCAATGCTGCACCGTGATTGGTCGGAATTAAATTGTCAGGCGCAGACGAACTGTCATCATCCTGTGAGCGCTAAATGAACCAGTCAGGGAATTTTTTCTAAACAAACTGACATGGAAAAATATAATGTTTGCCAGATTGTTTGTTGTAGAAAGAACGATCAAATACGTGACTTCCATGGAAGATTTGATCGTTAAAAAAACTCACGGGACACAGTTTTATTGTTACCTTGGAGCACAAATGGCATCTACCAAAAACAACTATTTTGCCCTCCGCCTCTGAGAAAAAAAATGCCATTCTACTTCCTTGAGACCTTTTTTAAGCATTAAAACTGATGTTATTTTCTTTCATCCAAGGTCATTAATCACGATGATAACGCCACCTGTCTGAGTTCTCAGCACGCGCGTTTTTGAACCACTTAGCAATTCACTTGTCTACCTCACATTTGACTGAAAAAGGGTTTTCCGATTCAGCGGAAAATTCACTTAAATGGAACACATTTTTCCGCCTATTGAAAATGTCATTGAAATCACTTAGTTTGTCCATTGTTGCATAACAGGGAGCCTGCACAAATTGCATAAGTTAAGTTAATCAGTATTATTTCTGTTCCCGGTTTCGCGGTAGAGGTATCTCAATACCTCTGAAGATACTGAAGAAGTCGTTCAGTCAGAGCTTTGCAGGGATGCAGATTTCTAGCCTATATTCGTTCGGTATTTCGAAAGTTCTTTTTAGAAATAATAATTTTAATCGGTATAAGTGTGCAGTATGGGGACCAATGCCTTGTTTTCACGAGAGAGTTCTACGAAGGTTTTTTTCTAACTGTGGTCTGATAACTTGACCTCAGTTATTTGACACACTGTTTTCACGGGGCAAGATAACCAAGGAAGATGTAGAAATAAACTATATGAAGTTACAATATACTCCATCTCACCCAACAGGAGGCAACGTTCGGCCAATCGTGCATCGCGGTCATTGCGAGTACAGATAGATCATTCTATTGGATTTCGAAAAATATCTATTTCTAGTGTATTTCGACACCAGACACCATTTTTACCTTTAGTTGTGTGCACATGTGGGTTCCAACAGAGTTCTTCAAAATTGAAAAAATATATTAAAATGTCTTGAATTAGATTATTATTGGTGCTAATTATGAAGAAAAATAAACAAAATTCATTAAAAATGCGAGGCGACCTGTTCTGATGACTTGCTAACATGTTCCACCACAGGACACCCAAGCATAATATTTGAATATTATTAAAAATGGCGTTTCAAAATATAAGACTTTGTATGGGATTTCGAAGCGAACATTTTGAGCAATACAAAACAGCAAACTAACTGAATAAAGTTCATGAAACATTACATGGTGTTGTTTGCTATCCTTACAACGCATTTTGAGCAATTTTAGGTCCATTTACTTTACTGTGTTAGTACGTGTATAATACATTGACAAGGAAGGAGTCATTTGGCCCGATTTAGCCACTATTACCGCTCGACACGTTTCGGAATTCGCTCAAATTTACCCACAAATATAGTTCAGGCTCCCATTCTGACTTAGCGACTTGACAAAAGGAAGACATACAAGTGATTTTCTCAAAACCAATTGCACATACCTCGTGTCCCAAAAGAATTATCCACTGCACAAAATCATAATAGCATCTCAAAATAGGCCGCCATGGATGCGTGAGGATCCCGATGGTCCCATTTGACAGCGGTCGGCACTGGACACCAGTCAACTTATGCCCTTATGGGGAGGGCCACGCTCGTTTTGGTCATGTTACAATTCTGTAGTAACTATGGCCCGGTGCGGACACAAATTGTCGCTCCAACGTAGTCTGGAATCGCTGCGCGGGACTCCGTGACCTTGTGGAGAGAATTAAGTTATCGAAAGAAATTAAAACGGTCTTGGCCGTTAGAAAATGAAAATGAGTCAAGCAAAAAAGAAAGTGAACCGTGTTTCTCCTTCCTCCAATGTTTCTATTCATACGTGGTAAATTGAACATATTTGCGTTCATGTACAAAACGTTTGTAATACAGGTCGGTCTACTGCGTAAATTTTAAATACGTACTCTGTGTGAATTAAATGTGTTCAATTTCAATCGTCGATAGGTTTTATATATCAGATATTTTTTTTTTGAACCTAAGTCGGCAAATTCATTTAAATTCATATCCTCACGCGCGTGAAAATGTTTTATTTTAAAATTGTTATTGTATATACTATATCTATTTCTATATTTGCATGAAGCCGGTCAGGTAACCTACTTATTAAAAAAACAAGAAAATATACACCCTAAAAAGGGATATAAATTCAGAAATGGGAATGATTTATTTTTGCTATCCGCTTGTAACACGCAGCGATTTTCTCACGCGAACCAGACTGCGTCGGAGCGACAATCTTATGTCCGCACCGGGTCATAGTTACTACAAAATTGTAACACGACCAAAACGAGCGTGGCCCTCCCCATAAGGGCATAAGTTGACTGGTGTCCAGTGCCGACCGCTGTCAAATGGGACCATCGGGATCCTCACGCATCCATGGCGGCCTATTTTGAGATACAATTATGATTTTGTGCAGTGGATAATTCTTTTGGGACACGAGGTATGTGCAATTGGTTTTGAGAAAATCACTTGTATGTCTTCCTTTTGTCAAGTCGCTAAGTCAGAATGGGAGCCTGAACTATATTTGTGGGTAAATTCGAGCGAATTCCGAAACGTGTCGAGCGGTGATAGTGGCTAAATCGGGCCAAATGACTCCTTCCTTGTCAATGTATTATACACGTACTAACACAGTTAAGTAAATGGACCTAAAATTGCTCAAAATGCTTTGTAAGGATAACAAACAACACCATGTAATGTTTCATAAACTTGATTCAGATAGTTCGTTGTTATGTACTGCTCAAAATGTTCGCTTCGAAATCCCATACAAAGTCTTATATTTTGAAACGCCATTTTTAATGATATTCAAATATTATGCTTGGGTTTCCTATGGTTCCACGTGCATCTCGTTGACACTGAAGGGTGGTGATATTTTAAAGAGAAATACATGCATACAAGTACAGTTTTGCAATTCATTTGCGTAGTTTTTCAAACTAAGTAATGTTAAATAAAGGAGCAGCAGTGTTTTATCGGGTCTAAAATTCCTCGGCCTTGCCTCGGAACAAACACCCACTATAAAAGTTTATAACAATGATGCTTTTGTTAAAGTTGGAAATTAGCATACGACAAAAACATATCTTTTGTCTCCCACGAAACTTACCGATAGGGCGTGTCCCCAGCGAGTTCAAACCAATGCGCTTTTGAAAAGGAAGAAATTGTTATACGACAAAAACATCTTTTGTCTCATACGTGCTCTGGCTTCGAAGGAGTCAACATCGCTTCTTTTTGTCAAACGTTTTGAGAGCCGAAAATTCTGAAGAAGAAAAGGGGAACCCGCCAAACAGAGCTATTTTAAAGACAACTCGCTTGGTAAGTGAGTAAGTGGTGTATGATTTTTCTGTTGAGCGACAGAGAACGACGAGAAGTAAATTGCCTGTACTGAACCCACCATAGTTACTCGAGGGACTGGTTATGAAACCTTGCAAGTTTCAAAGGCCAAAACAAAGGTGCTGAAAAAAACAAACAAACAAACAAAGGTGCTGCAATTTATGTTGAAAGTTCTACGACCGTGCACAATCTTTTGTTTTACGTTCGCACCCTATGGCTGAATAACTTAACAGTGACATTTTTATCGGTTCGTTGCTCATACAAAATTCAAACCTATTGTTGTTTGTGCACGGTCAAGGCTAAAAACGGTAACAAAAACATAAAACAAAAGACTTTGCTGAGCTTCATAACCAGATTCTTTTATTAACTGTGGAACCCACGTGGTCTCAGGTGAAGGCAAAAATTCAACACTTGGATACTGAAGTTACACTATAGTCGCTTCACTTTTGTTTACTTACGATGTTTTCAAAGAGAATAGCGAAAGCCGTTTAATGACTACTGAAAACGTAAATCCACTGTGTAATGTAATTAAATTACTTGAAAGAATCAGATGAAATGTTCAGTCACCATTTTTTGTGTCAGTTTATGTTTTGATAATTAATATTCATAATTAAGTCACATGCACTGACTTTATATCTGATAAACACCGCATACTAATTAGGAGTGTTTTTAATTAGATATAAAGTCACTGCACGTGAGCTCATTTGATAGGTTCATGGGGCTTATGAATTATTAATGAGTTTTCGAATTGTTTTGAAATCGAGGCAACCTATTGTATTTGCTTTAAAAAGGCTTTATTATTGTCAAGTATCTCAATAGAAAATGGACAAGAATAACTGAAAATGCATTGTGCAAATTGAATCAACAACACATTTTCATCCTCAATTAGCCAGCAAGGCGGAAAAAGTCTTTCCGATTCCGCTAAATCGGAAAACCCTAAAAGAACGTCAAACTAGACCAGGCAACTACAATTGTCCACAACCGAAAAACACTTAACTGGTGCCGGCGAAGAAAACCGGTTTTGGAGATCCATTCATCGGATAAAATCCTGTTTATCGGTTGAGAAAAATCTAGTCTCAGCGATAGTCTTGAGGATGACCGCATAATTTGTATGAAAATTAATGTTAAAATGTTCAGTTACTGATACAACCTCGTTCCCAGGGTCTCTCTCTCCCCGCCTCCCAGAGCGAGAGAAGAGAGACCCTGGTTGGGTCTGGTCACATGCCTCCTGGACAAATTAGAACATAAGGGAGGGGTCCTCTAATGTCAAGTATTTTCTCGCGTTGTCGTTTGTCGATTTCAAAACGAAGCTATCACTCGCGCGCTCCGAGCGCCATTAAACGTGTCATGTGTTACAGCAGTCTTCAGGCTGCCGTTTCGAATAGCATCTATTCGAACATAAATTTCAAAGTCAAGCAAGTGGTTTGTCTCGAGATAGTATCTTGTAAACTGTAGGGCACTGACTCCGTACTTCTTTGACCACTTCCTCGAAATTTAGAGTGCTCATTCCGGTAAATCCACGCTCCCTGAGTACAGATTTAGTCACTCTTCGCGCTACCTCTATCAACTCCTTTTCTACTTCAGCGAGAACTTTGTTAAGAACTTCTTCTTCGGATAGCGGCTGGATCTACAGAAAAAGAAATCAACACGAATAATGAAATAAACAACGCCATCCAAAACACGGCCGCAATTCTATATTTATTTCACAAGTAGCCGACCTAAGCGAACTGAATAATTGAAAGCATTCCTAAAAATAAATGTACCTTTGGTTCAACAAAACTTTCCTGCCGATTGCTGGCCTGAAGGTTTTCCAGCGGCTCTGGTTGGTCAATCTACAGAAAAAGAAATATCATAGTAGACGATGAAGAAATAAACAACGAACGGGTAGAGCGAATACTTACACGTCAGTATAAATTCTGATTTTATTTCACAAGTCTAGAGCCAAATTACTAGCGAATTGAATGAATGAAAACAAGCTTTAAAATATATTTACCTTTGGCTGAGCTTCACTTTCCTGCAGATTCCAGCGTTGGGAAATCTCCAGCACCTCAAGGTCATCCTGAATGAAAGAGCGAGAAAATTTGAGTTGTCTAAATTTTGTCAACAACATGAAAAAACATAACGCGCGGACTGCCGACGTTCGCGTAAAATATTCAATACCGGAGCAATATAAAATCATTTTCCTGTTCTAACCTCCTTTTCTGTACAAGACTGGACGCTTAACTGCTCTTCGGCGGCAACGGCAGGAAAACTCAGTCCGCGACGACTCGTTTTCTGATCCTTCGCGGTCTTCAAAGTCCCGGGGCGCAGACGCCGACACATCGATACAACGCTTCACCCGTTCGCTTCTTTCGAAGTAGCGTTGACTTTCAGATATGATGCCCTTAAATTCTTTAAAGTTCTTTAACCTTCTTTCACAAGGCCTACATAATAGATGTGGCCTTAATTCTTCGTTTACTTTGCGAAGCAGAGGCTTCCGTAAACCTCCTCGGCCACGGCAAGCAATTCCTTGTTGGCTTCCGCAAAGAGATTTTTGCAATAATTCACGTCTTTAACAAATCCACACAACCTGCAAAAACTTGGATTTCTGTTACTGGACGATTGATAATTTTTTTCGGCGTTTGCACTGGATTGCACTGCGACATGGCCGTAATGCAACATACCGGAACCACGTGAAATATGTGTTTATTTTGGTGGCAACACTTTACGTTCTCCTGTAGGCTTAGTATTGACAAAAACACTCTAAGCCGCCCCTCCCATCAACGATTTTTTTGTCACCCCCCAAATTCTGGGGGGCACGTGACCAGACCCAACCAGGGTCTCTCTTCTCTCGCTCTGGGGGGCGGGGAGAGAGAGACCCTGGGAACGAGGTTGTTACTGATAACGATAAAACAAATGTACACGCTAAGAGTATATTAGCTAGTGTTTTTTAAACAAGTAGATTAGAAAACATTTTCACTTCTTCGACAAAGAAAACATTTTGAGTATGGCACAAGAATCAAACGTGCAATGAATTTGCAATTCTATTCTTACTGCAAGGAAAAAATGCTGTAACTGTGTACGTGCTTGTCACAACTCTCTAATGTAAATATGGTCAAACATTACTTTAGAGTTATTTCCTTTGTTTAAATAAAAAATCGTTTTCATTATATCGAAATCAAACATACCTAAATCTTTAACAAACAAACAAGGGGGTTAGTTTCTAAAGAAACTGTGATGCTGGGTCGGTGGGGACGTGAAACACAAAATTTTGGATTTATCAACTGAGCTGATAAGGTAAATTGGCCACCGTAAAGAGACTGAAAGCTGACGTTTCGAGCGTTGACCTCTTCGTCAGAGCGAATCAAGGAATTGTGGATTGCACTTGGTTTATATGGAGAGTAGTGGAGCTACGTTATTGGTAGGAACATGGTAAAGTGAAAAACAAGAATAAATTAGTTGAATGAAAAGCGTTCGTTAATACCGTGGGGATTAATGTGCCGATTTGAAAAATGAATTTTTGTCAAGTTATTTGTTGCATTCATCCTCTCATCCTTCCCACGTCAAAACCTCCATCCCGTTCTCCCAATTTCTTAGACTTCGACGTTTGTGTAGTGATGACTTCGATTCTTCCAACAAATCAAAGGAAATGTGCCAATTCTTCAAGAAGCGTGGCTATCCTGATTCTGTTGTCAACGCGGCTCAACACTGTGCTCAACAGATTGATCGACAGTCAGCACTGCAAACGTCACAGAAGGAAAAGAACGAGAGAATTCCATTTACACTCACTTAACATCCACATAACCTTGCAGCCAAAAACATCATTTTAAAAAACTTTAAATTACTCCAAAAAGACAATGAAACAGGAAGAATTTTTTCACAGCCCCCATCGATTTCATTCAAACGCGACAAAAACATTGGGAACTTTCTAGTTAGAAGTGTACTTAAATCTGATGATCAACCGGCACTTTTAAATGCGCGCGCAAACGATGCAACACCTGTCCTTTCATTCACAATGCGGCCAAAATAACAGGACCCAAGCGATCGTAAAATCCCTCATCGCTTTACACGCACCTCCGCAAATGTTTTCTACTGCATAACATGCACTTTATGCAAATAGAAATACATTGGGGAAACAGGGAGGAGACTAGGCGACCGTTTCCGCGAACACCTACGAGACGTTGAAAGAAATGACAAGGACGCATCCAAACCAGTCGCCCGACATTTCAATCTCCCTAATCATTCTAGCCAACACATGACGATCTGTGGCCTTTCCCTAAACCAGGGTAACACGGAAAGCAGCAAAAATCTAGAACAAAACTTCATTTTTCAAATCGGCACATTTAATCCCCACGGTATCAACGAACGCTTTTCATTCAACTAATCTTTTCTTGTTTTTCACGTTACCATGTTCCCTCCAATAGCGTAGCTCCACCACTCTCCGGTATATATAAACCTAGTGCAACCCACAATTCCTTGATTCGCTCTGACGAGGGGCTAACGCTCGAAACGTCAGCTTTCAATCTCTTTACCTTATCAACTCAGTCGATAAATCCAAAATTTTATACCTAAATCTTTGTTTAATGATTAGTATAGGTTAATGGTATCCCAGCGTTACTCGTGATAAAAACTATTGCAAGGCTTTTTTTTTTCCTACAATTTCTAAACACAAAAAGATTCTCTCTTTTTGACAATGATTGTTTATTCTGTCGGTCACACGTTGAGACCATATTGGTCCGATGAGAACTACCATTTTAAGACAAAGGTGGGTTGTGGTCATTCGCAGCTTTACTTAGTTTCATATAAATGGGCTACAATATGGCCTTTTACAGTCGAACTGTCACCATCGATCACCCAAACTAGTCGGGTAAAAGAGGTCTCCTTGCCGCGCCCCCAGCGGGGGGGCGGAAAGCAGATGGGGATGGGAGCCCGGGTGAAAATGGGCGGGAAGTGTATGGAAGCGGGGGAAAGAGAGGGCGTCAGGAAACGGGAGAACTATGAAACATCTACCCAACGATGCATTATATTTCCAAGCGAAAAAGGCACGGGGCAGGAACTAACCGGGACTAAAGGCGGGGTTCGTACAGATTTTTGGATGCAAAATTCAAGACTTTTTCCAGACTTTTTCCAAAACAATAATTTCTTTTTCCAGACTCAAGGTTAGTATAGGTAATAGCATGGTTTTAAGGGATATTTCAGATAAAAACCCACGAGTTAAAATTCAAAACTGTCCTTAAAATCACGAGTGGCGAAGCGGCGAGTGATATTTGGGGTATTTTAAAATATAACTAGCAATATTTATCCCAATTATCCTGCAGAAACCATGCTATTAATTGTTTAGACTACAAGGCAAATGATCTCATCATGCAGTATAATAATTTTTCTTAATAAATATAAACACCCTGGAAAAATCAGTTTCCATTGTTTTTTTCCTATTCAGAACTTTGAATAACTCAATAAAAAGAAAGTAGCAACCCAATATTATGGCAGGCAGCAGATCTTCTGCCGTTTTGATCCTCGTAAGAAACAAAGTGTCACAGGTGATACAGTGATTGAGACTTTTCAGTCTGCGATTGTATGTTTTCGCTAAAGACGAAATTAAATAAGATTTGACTGCCTGAAAAAATCTCACTTAGCCTTGTTGCAGTTTTCAAAACAAAAAACTCCAGACTTTTTACCATTTTTCTAGACTTTATCTCTATTTTCCAGACTTTTTCCAGGTTTGGAAAACTGGTTTGCAAATTTCAAGACTTTTTCAAGAATTCAAGACTGTACGAACCCTGTAAAGACACGGGGCGGGAACTAACCGGGATTAAAGAGAAATAGGAAAAAAATCTACCCAACGCTGTATTATATTTCCAAGCGAAAAAGACACGGGGCGGGAACTAACCGGGATTAAAGGGTACGGGCGGGCTGTTTGGACCGCCCCCCCCCCCCCCCCCCCCCTGTTCCCCCAAACCATAAAAACTGTGGTTCCTTACTTGTAGTCGGTGGTCACTTATAAAAGGTAGTCGCTTTCAAGGGGGGGTTGCTTAGGGAGGTTCGACTGTATATTAAATTATCAAAAAGGACATAAAAAGCGACATCAATTAAGAAATAAGTCTTTACAGGCGATTGCCGAAAAAAAAAACGGGTTATACAGTTAAACCTCACTTATCGACCACAACTATCCTGTTTAAGAAAAATTGATACTATACATGTTACAAGTTAAAAGATGGAATGCTTATTGTTTAACAAATTACAATAATAAAATTCTAGTTTTAGATTGCTAGACCTAAGAATAAATTACGAGTGGAAACATTGTACAATCAATTTACACGTTCGTAAACTCCTATATTAATAATTATTCTTTTAATGTATCCCTATTAAAAATATTTGTTGACGTATTTTGGATTAGGAAAAAACTTGAGTTATGGTAGTGTCACCATGTAGACTGTTCTTCGTGGGGCAATATGTTTTTGCTTAAATACTTTATGTCCGCTGTTCTAAAGGTGTCCACACACTAATGCGTAATTGCAAAAAGGTATAAAGTTAACTATTTGGTTAGAATTTATCTTCCATCGACAGTGACGCTACCAGGAAGAGTTTCTCAGAAGATCCCATAAATGTTTGTATCCAGCAGCTAGTGCCCAATATTTCTTCTTTGCCTCTTCTTTACGTGGAAGTTTGAACACTGTTTTTTGAAAGATGGAGGATTTTCTAGAATATCTTGGATGTTTCCACGAGGTTTTCATCGTATCGCCTTCGGCCAGTTTAATGTTACACTGGTAAATTTGGAAGAGTGATGACTTCAAATTCATCTTCGTCCTTATAATAAGAAAAAGAGTTATTTCTCAGTTATAAATAAATAAATAAATAAATAAGTAAATTGATTGATTGATTGATTGATTGATTGATTGATTGATTGATTGATTGATTGATTGATTGATTGATTGATTGGATGAATGAATGAGTAAACTACTGCTAAGCGCGGGAAGCATTCATTCTATAAGATTCTTGAACACACACAGAGCGCAGCAAACGAGAAGATGCAGTCAACAAACAACTGCTTCCGGGAGTCAATCGAAAAGTGACGAAAAACTTCTGTTAACTAACCTCTTCATCAACTTGTCTGATCTTGTTGTGATGATAGCAGTTCTCACAGACTCGTTCAGGATTCATGTAACCAAACTGAGGAAGACGAATCTTCTGCTTTGTGCAGTCACTGCAGAATACTTGACCACACGCCCTATCAAAGCAAATAAAATTTATATAAAATGCCTGGCTACCATCACCACAATTAACCCACAATTTGGTTTCTTTTTCTCTTCCAGGAGTTTCCAAGCTCAAAATCAAGGAAAATTTGCGAACTTCCTACTGCTAAATATGTTAGTGACAAAATAAGCAGTACCAAAGGAAAAAGTTTCATTTGCGTGGAAATTCATCCAGAGACGCACAAGTTAGAACCACCCTACACCGCACAATAAACAGCTAATACTGTTGAGCAGTACTTTAATTTGAATGTTTAAACTTAAATATTTCACCCTCAGACACGGTAGGTACTGCTCACGAGCTTTCATTTGAGTTGTTACACTTAGAATTTCACTTAGACTCTAAAGCAAAAATCATATAATTGACATCGGATTTCCGGTCTTCCGACTTGTGAAAACGGCAGAGGCAAAATCTTACCTGCAGTGATGCTGGTCAGCGGCAATATATGGAAAAAGACAAAGAAAATGAAATTAGTTTAAGCTGAATGCGAAACGATGGACAAACCGATCAATCTTTTTAGAAATCTATTAAGATAAATGAATCAGATTAGTGTTGTTCATAGCAAAACTACTTGTTTATCGTCAACCATACCTTTCTTCTGAATTGAGTGAATCTCTGCTTACAATCCGCACACTCCCTGGCTCTGTCATCTGGGACCCAGATAACTGAATCTAGCGGTTTACTGACAACCGGCTGAAATGAACAATTGAAACAATCACTAATAAATCGACGCCATTCTCACTTGTTATAAGCCCCAATCGTGAAAATGCCAATTAAATAACAGCCACTTCAGATACAGTAACGTCTCGCTTACTCGAACACACACACACAAACAAAATCTCCTGCTTCACTGTTTTTACGTAAGCTCGTTTTCCATCGCTGTCTTGAGTTCGGACTTTGGGTGCAGCGAGGGGTGTAGTGCGGGCTCTTTTCCCGCACCGCGACTTCAGTGGAATTCCCATAGAACGAGCCGTCCGGCGAAACACGAAACTGTTCGAGTTACTGGGAAAAAATACTGTTAAAGAACTTAAAGGAGACAAAAAAATGAAATTACTTGCAGTGTGAGTTAGCGGGGCGTTTGAGCTCAGTTTTCCGTCAACCAAGATAACTCGAGCTTTGCGTTTCTCTTGGCAGTTCACTAACACTTGTCGGTATCTAGTGCATCGTCTTACCTCCGCGTCGCCGTCATCATCCTGAATGGTGGAGTCCTGCGTTGACCAAGCTGTCTCGTCAAACCTTAAGAAGTAATCCACCCATAGCTGAAGTCTTCTTGGATTTGAAACTGGAAATAACGTCTACAAAAACAGGTGATGCGAGTCAGAGAAGAATACAACAAAAGCGATCTGAGTACCAAAAGAAGAAGACTGGGATACACAGGTATAACCTGCTTAGGAATCAGTTGAGCAAGTAGCAGAACGAAAATGTCACCGCGCGAAAATACTCTAGGGCGGGTCTTGCGGCTTCCTCCCCCCCCCCCCCCCCAAAACAAAAAAATATCCGACCAAAACTAGAAGTCTAAATATTTCAGTGGTTACCGGCATACTAACTGCGCGTGTAATGCAACAGTTGTGCCATCTTCTTCTTCTGAATTTCTTTTAATATCAGTGTTAATCAGTGTCAATCAGTTTCTACAACTGGCACCCTCAATGAAGAATTTACTGTTATGAAGTGGATTTACAAAGAGAAGTCAAATGGATGAATAGTCGTCCGGGACAAAAAATAAGGTCGTAGTATTGAGAGGTGGCTGTGGGTACGGTTCGATCGCACTTTGCAACATAATGGGAAAAATCTCCTAGTTGATATTTTTCTTGATACTAATCAACTGCCTGCCTGATCAATATTATTTTAGCATCGCATCACTCTCTGAAGTTAGACAACGTTGGCTTGCTTACCTCGGTGTATCTCTTGTAGGTTGGATTCCGAAAACTGTCTTCATCAGCTTTCAAGTGAGCCCACAGTGATACAGTGACAGTGGGAACAGACAGCTTCTGTCTGTCGTGTATGTTATTACACAGGAAGTTTCCAAACCTGCAAGAACACCAAACTGTTGAGCGGATGTAACAGTAAGGTCACACGAAGCCATTTTCATGTTAAACACAACTTTCACGCAATATTGTTGCGTTAAGGTCAATCGTCTAGCCAACAATTCTTAACACGTTGTTTATTAAGCTTGAGCTCCTCTCCAGAGTATGCCACATGTGCGTTGAAATCGCCCCCATCTAAAATACCGTCGCCTTAGCGATGTTGCGTTAAAAGTTGCCTCGGTTGGGCAAAATGCATCTTGGGTAGGACAAAAGATGAAAACGAAGGAAAGGAAGAAAAGTTAAAGCACAAAAACAGCAACTTACCATTGCGAATTGACTTGGTCTGCTATCCTAACTAAATACATTGGAGTAAATTCAAAAGCACTGGGGAACTGCTGGACAATCTGCAAGCCGACAAAACTTGAATTATCATCCGGCCAATCACAAACTCAAATAACACAACGAGTCAATCAGAGGTTGAAGCAAAAACTCGTGACTGGTGTCAAGCGCGGGAAAACAAATGAAACGGCGCTTTGCGCGGGATTCAAGGAAAGGGTGCAAAGCGCGGGAAAACATGCAACCAGTGCAGTACCAAGCACGTGAAAACGTGTATCTCCTGTCAAGGGCACAAAAATAAGCATCTATCACCAAGCATGGGAAAACGCGGTACTTTGATTTTGCTCCTGAAAAGACAACGCTTTCGCTATAATTAATGAAACAGTCACTTTGTGCTATGAGAATATTTTTGCAAAAGTAAAGTAAATAAAACAACTGATCAAAAAGCCACGAGAATAGCGTTCTAAAACGTCGCTAGGAACTCAAATACAAACAAAAAGAACCATAACAGAGAAATTAACTGACCTGCCAAACACAGTCCAAGAACTGTAGAAAAATGGGAGACCGCTGACTTGGGCATGACAGATGACCCAACCTGTCACGGAACCGGTGACCAAACGATATCCACTCTTTTTCTATTAAAACCTTAGAACGGTGAAAAAATTAGCATTTTCCCTCACGAGTACTACTAACAGTCGTATAACGTAGATCTAACTTTTCAAAGTTATTAGGGGAGGTATTCCTTTTGTGCTATTTATTATTTTGTACTAGGTGGTTCTACCTCTTACGTCTCTGGTTGAAATCCTAAGTGTGACCATTTAAACGAAACCTAAAGAGCACCACTTTCCAGTGGCGCTGTACAAATTCAGTGGAATCGTGCCAAACATACTTTTTGATCAACTGAGTGTGCAAGAGCAATACATACCTGAAAACCGGTTATTGTCCTGTAAAATGGGTCCAACAGGAGTTGAGCCAGTGACGTCAATTGCGACGTGCGATCCCAACCGTCACTGCAGTGTACCAAGGCAGCAGCTCCTTTCTCAGCAAACCGAGCAATTGTCACAGCTCCCTAAGAAAGGCCAGGGAAAACGACGATAAATAAAGGTGATAGTGTGACTATTTAATAAGTTGCACAAAGTGGTCTCAACTTTTGAGTCTGTGAACGAAATCCTAAAGTGTGACTATTCAAATGAAAGCTACTAAGCAGTACTTTCCTGTGGTACTGTCTATTACGCTGTACAAGGTGGTTCCAGCTTTTGAGTTTGTGGAAGAAATCCTTACGTAAAACCATTCAAGTGAAAGCCTTTGAGCACTATTTTACTGTGATATTGTTCCGTGTGCTGTACGAAGGTTGTTCTAACTTTTGGCCTGTTTTTCAACGATAACTTTCAGGAAAGTACGTTACTGTACCTTGAGTATAGATGTGATGTATGCGAGCCATTGGGTGGATTCAAGGTGTGAGAGCCATTTTTTCTGTGCTGAGGACTCACACACACCCTGCAGTCTGTACAAACTATCCCGTACAGCGTGAATGTTGGAAATATCCAGAAACAACAGCTGGCAACCTTGGTATCGATTTGTCGTGTCTTCTGTTCCTTTGCCCTGTTACAAGCAAAAATATACCAAAGAGAATCACAAACGTTCCAGAAGGTTTTTACTCAATCTGCCCTCAGAAATTACACACGAGAGCGCGCTTTTTTCCGTGTTTGCTACATAGAGATTTGACCTACAAGGCTGTTTTTACATTCCCAGAATTCAAAACGTTGTTGGAAACAATATTGTAACGTTTGTAAGCGTTCCTTTCACACTTTTCCGTTTTCGATTGTTTACGATGGAAAATTTGTACGTCTAGATAGGGCCTAAAAGTGGATTTCCAATGTCAGATAATGTTTACATGCGCTCTCCACGCGTAAATAAAAACAAATAATATACAAAAAACTTGCGTAAATACAAACAGTTGAAGTGCTCTCTAAAATGTACCGTACGTAAAATGTACGTGAGAGTTACCGAGGAGGTGAACATCCACCTTAAGAAGGTGGAAATGGGCCTTGCAGAATGGAAACAAAGAACTCCAACATCACACTCTTCACTCTGTAAAAAGCTTCTTTCCCCTGAACTTTTTAAGTAGTAAAAACTCTAACCACTTTCCATCACGAAACGCTACCTTCAACATATTTCCTCCAGCAGCAAACATGGATCTTGCATCAAAGATAACGAGCTTGTCCGTGTATTTATTGCATCTTCTTGCTGTGTTTATGACATATTCATCCTCAACTGAGTTCTGAAACGAAAGAGGAAACAAAGAAAACGTTATAAAGCAATGGTAACGATCTCGCTACTCGGCTTAATTTTACTATTAATGGCGGCGAGCAGAAACATCAGTGGGCAAACGTGTTTATCTTTACTTTAAGATGAAAAAGAGATTTGAGGTGTTAGCCAGCTAGTAGCCTGGCTACGAGTAATAGAAGGCCTAAGAGTAAGCTCTTAATGAACCTAGTGGCTCACAAACGCTGGGGTTCAATTTAATAAAACATTTACAAGTGCAATTTACAAGTGTAGCTATTGTTTCAGAGTCTGAAACAACTGTACAGCTACACTTGTAAATTACACTTGTAAATGTTTTATTAAAATGACCCCAGATTCCGTTCCCGGAACATTAAGTGGCTAGGACCATCAGTGTTCTCCTTAGATGTGACGCTAGTCTATCGCATTATTGCAGGATTACCCCCTTCATCACGTAGCATTCGAATCATAGCCAGACAATGGTGATTCGATCGCCACGATTTCTCATGGTCACTAAATAATGATGGAAGTTAACACACGAAATGAGTTTACGGAGAAAACACAAACTTTCTAAATACAAACAATCATAAACAGACGAAAGCTTTGCAATTTTCTTCATCGTTTTGTGATTACAGACGAGTCACGGCGGGTGAAACGAAACCAGTAAATTATGTTTCAAAAACCTGGGACTGCGCACACCAGTGAAATCGACTGCAGAAAATAAAACAGACATTGTTTTGCACAGTACCTTAAAAGCTGGACCAATTTTTGGCTGCGCGCACCGCATTATGAAATTTCCTTTTTTAACGTTGTACCAACACAGGACTGGCAGGCGACCCTGCAAAAACGGGAATATTGTTGGTAAGTAACCGTCAGTAACAGTATTGGTAATTAAGCATACAATGTACTTTTGTTATGTCGAACACGCAAGGGAAAAATTGTTCGAGATAATGGGAGTTCAAGAGAGCCAATAGTAATTATAGTAGAACGCTAAATTTTGGCGTGCTTCCATTGGTCGAAATCAATCACGTGACACGATCGTGTCTCTCCTCAGCAGGCGCCTATCAGCGCGTAGTGCCCGTTTTGGCAATTTTCCCTCAAAATTTAGCGTTGTACAATAAAGACAAGAGAGTCCTTCTACCTCAGGCCCTGTGTGTAAGAGGCTCCCTCGGAAATTTGATGTTCAAACTTCATATAAGCTAATATTTGTTGTCAACATCAAATTTCCTCGGCAACCTATCTCGCCATAGTGCCTTCGACAGAAGAACTCTATTGTTTAAATAGAGCGCTTTTCAAATGAGTGTCGTAAAACCAAAACCAAAGTAATTACCCCAGTCAATCACAACAAACACAAAATATCCAATGAACCAATCAGAACTCAAAGCAAATACATGTAACCGTGCCGCCAAGCGCGGGAAAACGCGTGCACGCACGTCGTGATTGGTTTGAGTTTTACTTTTGATTGGTCGACAAAGCGGGGCGAGATTTTTTAACCAACCACAGAGTGAAGTTAGGCTAAACCAAAGCAAAACGCAAATTACTTTCGACCCTCAATTGAAAACCGCTCTAAGTGAGTAACATAAACCATGGGAAATGAGTTTCTATTCGAGATAGCAGAAGATTCCAGATATTCAGGCGGGTTTGAGATAATGGGAGTGTACTGTAGACATGTATCATATAATGGCATAGTTCACAACGAAGAACACTCACCTTGCTTCTAAATGCAGCACACTCTTTTAACGTTGAGTCCTGTTGATGTATCACAAGGTTGTTAACTTAGGGACAGGGCTATAAATGGAATAGCTCCAGGGAGACGGGAGGGAACCAGTAAAACGGGAGTAAAACAGCTTTAAATTTGCAAACCAGAAGTAAAGAAGACGACGAAATAGGACTGAAAAGTAGCAATATTGCAACGGAAAAAAGTGATAAGAAGAAAGGGAATCAGAATTAAATGGTACGGGAAGTGAGAAGTCCGAAAACGCCCAAACGGAACCAAAAACGGACCAAGTGTTTGCATCCACATGACCGAATCCTGAGGCCCTAGAGCAGTTTCAATTAGGGATGCAACCACAATCAAAAAATGTTTGGTAAAGGTAAAGTCGCACACGAGGCAAGGATGCCCACACAGCCGGAGCTTATTCCGATTTCTGTAGCATGAAGCAACTGAGAGTATTGCTACTCCCCCCTGGATGGGATGCTAGTCCATTGCAGGGTTACCCCCAGCAGTATGTTGACAGTACCCATTTATGCACTTGGGTGGAGAGAGACAATGTGGGATACAGTTTCTTGTCTAAGGAAACAACACGATGGCAGGGACTGGGCGTCGAACCACCGACTTTCAGATCTGAAGTCCAATGCGCTAACCACTACACCACCGCACCACCCCAAAAGGTGTCTAGTAACCTTAAAAGCACCTACAGAAAAGGCTCACCTGTATTTCAGCAGGGACATAAAACAGAGGAGGATACGAACTGCAAAGCTGAAACTGCTGGTTGATCAAACTCACACGCCACGCATCAGAGACCTAACCAGAAAGTATACATTTAAGTGAAACACTAACAATTATTAAATTAGGAAAAGATCAACCCCGCTGAAAAAACGATAATGATGTCTTTTGATGTGTCACCCCCTATATAACTCCGTATAAGCCCATGTACTCCTCACATATATAATGGAAAATTAAAAAAAAAATCAAGTACAGTAGGCTCAAAGGCCGTGTGTTGGAGACTTACCAAACAAGTACTTTATTTTGGTTGACGAATGCATACTACCCTGGGGACCAGAGGTTTCTCCCGCATGCTTTCACGGAGCAGTCGTTGGCCGAAAGAAAATCTGAGACTCTAAAGTTTGCGCGTGTTGGAGCGCTGGCGCGAGAAAAGGTTCTGACACCCGGGGTAAATGTTTACCAGTGAAACATTCAAAACCAATGTACTTGGATAAGCACACTCCACTCCAAAAATCATGATTGTGTCCTCTCATGGGACAATCCCAAACTTCAAAGGATAGACCAACAAAATTCTTATGGAGAGCAAAGGGCTACAAATTTTAGATTCTATTCTGTTCGAAAATAAATCGACTCTGTTTATCGAGGGTGACAGTCAAAAGTTTTTCAACTGACAAACCTGTGGTCCTCGGATTCTAGACCGAATTGGAATTCGGACATGTTGGTTTTTTAGGAGGAAGGAAAAACCGGAGAAGCCAGAGAAAAACCATCGGAGCAAGGACGAGAACCAACAACAAACTCAACCCACATACGACGCCGGGTCCGGGAATCAAACCCAGACCACACTGGTGGGAGGCAAGTGCTCTCACAACTGCGCCATCCCCGCTCCCTGTTTCACTTGGATAGTTGCATTTGTTTCACTTTATCTCACCTGCTGTCTTGCAAACTCCTCATGAAAATCATACACACTCCAGCCACTTAATTCAGTTTCTTTTGGCAACATCCTGAGAAGAACACAGTACCATATTGCGATCACCACATAAACAAAGCCTAACAAAACGGACTACTTGTTGCTATTTCTGTAATCACGAGAATTTTTACAGTGTAGGGACTAGCATTCGAACCATTGCTCTTCAAATCAAAAGCACCACATGCTAACTGCTAGACCACCCCATCTTTACTATCCAACCAATGGTGCTACCCATGTAAGACTGGACAGGAACAAGTTAACAGTATGTACCTTTAAAAGAAACAAAAAAAAAATGACAGAAATAATACTTACTTCACAAAATACACTGATGGAGGATTATCGACAGCATTCATTGCGAGGTAATCCAGTCTCTGATAAAATACACTGATGTAAAAATTCAGGAACCTGAAAAGAGGAGGCAAAATCAATATGGAAACAAGTGCATTAATCAGGTGGCAAGGTGGAGAGGGGAATTGGGAAAAGAGGCTCAACATGTATTAAAAATAAAACAGCAGAATGTCTATGTTTGATTAGTAAGAGTGCTCTTTCTCAGCTTGAGTGATTAAAAGCAAACTTACTGACATTAAATTTCTTTAGATCATAATTATGGTAAACTACTCTTTAAAGATCATTCTACACCTACAAGTAATATTTGTTTGCACTGAGGCTTAATACTGTAGATAACTTTTCTTTGATTGTGTGAACACTGTAATGGTGTATTTCTTCCTTATTATGAAAATGTTTCATCAGCGAAACTGGTAGGTGATTCTTTGAAAACTGATTTTGGGAGAAATCAGAACATTTTGCAAAAGCAAAGGCACAAAGAAGGAGATGAGTAGGGTAGGAGAAAGAAACTTAGGGAGTAAAAAGTCAGGAAAAATGCAGTTTAAGCCCCCTGTATTCCACCACTGTTAAAGAAGATCAGTGATCAATCCCTCTCTTTAACAAAAAACATAAAAACAATAAACACTAACGTTGGTGCTAGATCAGTCTTGAGTTTATCAGCAGCATTACTCATTGCTCCTCCAACACTGAATGCAGCTGCTAGTATCCCGGCACCCAGCACTCCTGATGTACCCTGAGGAACAAGTTGGGGGCCATCAGACTCGTGAGAGCTTACTCCTGCAACACTACTACTGCTGCTACTACTGCGAGAGAGAATCTGGAAGCTGCTGCAGCTGCTATGGCGAGTGATGTCATCAGTGGAATCATGTGGTGGAGGAGGGTCTGTTGGTTGCACCTGGATTGGAGGCTGTTTTCCTGACAAGTGAATCAACTTGACGTGAAGGTCACAAATAAATGTTAACAATAGAGCGGGGGCTTAATGACAATGACAGTCGGCAAGGTGAATTTTTTGAAAGTGACAAATGAATCGTAATTAGTTTATAAAGAAATTGTGGTGCTGTGTCGGTGGGGAAGCAAAACACAAAAAATTGGAATTACCAACTGAGTTGATGACATGAACTGGCCACCGTAAAGAAAATCAAAAGCTGAAAGCAAAGAGTCTGTTCTGAACTTTCATTGGCACTTATTAAAATTTGAGCAGATTCAAACTCTTCAATAGCACATGAGAGTCACAAAGAGAGTTTCTCATACGTAAACAGCGTATGGTTTCACCATTGAGGTTCAAGCCAAATTTGACTGAGAGTTAGAACTATCTTCAACTCTCATTCTCTGTTGCCCTGGGCAGGTTGTATATCACTGATGTTTATAATGAAAGTTTCCTTCTATAACCTACCAGACTACACAAGTTGTTTTGCCATTTTCTCTCAGAGTGCAGGACAGAATGCAATCTCAACAAACATGGACAATGTAGCTAATCATACAGTCACACTGCCCCCAGAGTTGTAAAATTAGCTGCAATTGATAATCTCATCTTCAGCCCTTCCCCACAGAGTAAATGAAGCAAAACTGCTGTTAATGTTACCTTCAACCTGAGGCCCTGTTAGGGTAAATTTCGACAAGCAACATGGCCTTGAAACAGCGACATAAGGCAGATGAAATGGCGACAAACGACACAAAGATGGAGTGAAACTGTGACAGCCATGAAGACAAGTGCAAATACAATAGTAAACTACCGACAGGGACATGGCTTCCTCCTCAATACATGAAACAAAGGGTTTTGAAATTCAGACTAGCGACATTCGTAGCCCCCCTAAAAGAGTCTCCAAATGTCCTCCCCAAAAAATATTTAACTGTTACAGTCAAACCTTGATTATAAGGATCTCCCCCTCAGAGTTACAGAAATTGACTCACACTCCTCCCCACAGTCATTCCTTCTCAGCTTAATAAGACTGATGCTACTTCCAGTGCCATCCCTTTCCTGTCCCTCCCCCTCAGAGTAGTGAAACTGTGGCCAGTTTTACCCCTTTTTCCCCTCCCACACACAGAGTATTAAACCTGCTTCCCTCATCCACAGGGTAAATAAGCTACTGCTGATCTCACCTTCACTCCCCTCCCCCTCAGAACCTACAGATTGTAAACTTGATTGCTTTGTGTACTCCTGGTTGGCTGGCTGTAAAGAAGCAAGGAGCGAATCTGGACTGGACTGCATACTGTTGGGATCAGGAGGCATATAAAAGGTGCTCAAATACTGGGGCTTGTTCATGAAGATTAAGCGGATTGTGCGGAAGTCCCAGCAATGCACAGTCAATGTCTTGACATCAGAAAAGCCAGCATTGCCTGTTACAGTCCTGGAGACAACCTTTAAAAGATAAAAGAAGGGAGAAAGTTTTGAATATTGTTATGACAGCTCATGCCAAGCCAAGCATTATGCATGTTAACAGCAGTTCACAAGGGTGTTTTGTCATCATTGTCTGTTTTTATAAGTAAGTGTCTGAGCTCCAGTATTCTGAGTGACCTTGTAATTATTCCAATCGTCCCATTCATCTATTTTTTGTTGTAAATTCTTATCTAGTCAGCCCAGTGTCACTCTCAAAGATTATTGACGCATGTCTTTGAACAAGACATGGCAGTCATGTTGTAACCGACAAATTACTGTTTTAAGTCTACGAACTCACTTTTTCATCTTCTCCTCTGTCCACTGATTGAATATTGTTTAGTGCTACTGACATAGACATGTCCTGTAAAAATAAAAATTCAAAATTCAAAACATGTGAGTTGATTCTTATCATCTTCCTCTGCTTTTGGTACCAATTAGTTATGATTTTAATATATAATTAATGGGGCTGTCATTACCCTTTCAGTCAACTGTTGCTTTGATCTTCACACCTGTAACAAGTTTGTTACCTTATGAATAAATTATACCAATGAGAGGTACATGTAAGTTTACCTGTGACATCAACCTCCCATGATGAACCATGCATACCCAACCATAGTGTGACTAAAGGCCGTCAACTGGGTCACAGCCCTGATCATTAGCATGTTTGTAGCGAGAAGCAGAGATTTAATGTACTTGAATTTTAATTTATCAATACAAACACTAACTGAAAATTAGTACTCACATAAGTATACCCAGCTGCAGTGAGACCAGAAAGGTGACAGAGAATGACAAGCCTACAGGCAAACAATGGCACAAATCTGTTACTATATACCATTTGAATTCTGCACTCCCTCTTCACTCTCACAGTCACTCTACAAATCTGTTACAATATACATGCAACATTTAATTCCATTAATATTAAAGGACATCAAAAACAAATTTTTCAGTCTAAGTTGTTTTTATTATCTTTCAAAGGTTTGCTATATTCACCTAAAATTTGTGAGGTACATTCTCCCAATCCCTCTGTGCTTACTGACTTCAACCACCACATCATCAATCACCATCTCTACTCTTTCTGCCTCACCTGTGATGGAAAAAAACACTTTTCATTAATGCTTAAAATATGGAAGTGTCAGAGACATACTTATGTGTCCTCAATTGACCTTATCTAGTCCTCCAGTGGATGGTAATATTTGATAAAATAGTAGAATTTTACTACTAAAAGTAAAACAAATAAAGATGCCCATCTGAGGAAAGAGTAAGAAAAAAAGACCAGGCATGGGGGCTACGCCATACAATAATCAAGGCTTTTATCTCACTTAGAAATAAAAATGGCTATTTCTTTACCTGGGAAATCAACCACAGAATCTCCAAATGCAACTGGCATCTCAAAGCCAGTTTTCTTCTTACAAAAAGAATACAGCTCATAATCAACACACCATCTTGGCACAGGCTAGAGGGAAAATTATAGTGATCAAGATAAGTAAGGTCACAATGAGGCTGGGTGTATGGGCTCAGAAATCAGGGATAGAAGGCCTAAGTTCTGGGATCAAACCCGGGGGGAGGGGGTCATGAGTTGAAGGGGGGATCAGGGATCTGGGGGATGATATTAGGGATCAAAGGGGCAGGATCAGGATTTGGTAGGTGTGGGTTCAAGGATTGAAGGAGTTCTGAAAGGGATAGAAGGGGTAAATCAGGGGACAGTGATAAAGGGGTGGGATAGGGGATTGAAGAAGTTGGATCAGGGATCAAAGGGCTGGCTGTTAAGGGATTAATCAGGTGGCATCAGAGATTACAGACCTACGGTCTAGAATCATAAGCAGTGGGATTGGGATCAGCAGGTTTTTTAAGGGATCAGTCCTGGATGATTTTGTCCAGCTTTTGCGTGACCAAATTAAGATATCAATCTAGATTTGACACAGTTTTGGGATTATAGAGGATCAAAATTATGGATAGCAAAAAGAGGTCAGTGTTGAAAAATATACAGATGTGATCTTCTCCGTGACCTTGAAGTAACAGAAATAAAGCTGAGTGAAGGATTACTCAAAGTGTAGTGTACATTTTCACATTTAAATTAAGGTCAAAAAGACTTGCTCTAAAATATAAATGTTTATTTATTTATTATTTATAAAATCTATTTATTTAATGTTAGTTTTTAATTATTTAATATTTATTTGTTAATTAAAAACTTCCAAGGTATACAAAAACTAAGCATTTACCTGAGATGATTTTAAAGTCAATTCCAAAGAAATGTCCCCACAAACATTATCTTTGGCTGAGCCTCTCCCAAGAGGATACCAAGAAGCTGTTGTGTCCTCTGATAACAGAGAGATAGGAATTTGAATTCGCCCCATAAAATCATCACGGTTAAGAGTATCATAGTCCCACACATCAATCTGTATGTAATGTTGAAGACAGCAGCTCATTGCATTCTCAACTACAAAATAAAGAAAAGTCAAATAAGCTATAACATATTTAAATTTATGCTTTACACATAAAATTTAAGCCACAGTACAGCATTTTTGCTGGGCAGAAACTTTAAATGCAAACATATCCAGTACATATACTGTGACAGGTGACATGCTGTCAACATAACCACCACCATAATTTTTGTATCACAGTAATAAACGTATATGTTTCAAATGTTCCTGACCAGCAAATGGTATAAGACTTAAATGGTGATAAATTATAGCTTCATTCCTATCTGCCTGTCCCCCCCTCCTCACCTCTATGGATATCCACACACCTGCAAAGCTGAGTTCTGTCTAACATTGAAGGTATTCCAGTATGTAGCTCATTAGCCTGGTAGCTATTAAGCCAAAATCACCTCTTTGAGGGGGCCCCAGGGGGGGGGGGGGGGGCTCAAAGTAAAGAAAGGTTTTGTGCTTAGTTACATGGCGCAAAATTTAGGACTCGGGGGCTTCGAGAACCCCCCTCACCCCCATTCCCCCTTTGGAACCCTGACGATTCATGATAAACTTACCAATGACAATTTGTTATCTAATCTAAGAAAGATGAGATTTTACAAAGGAGTAGTTTAAGTTTGTTAAATGATAAACTGAAATCATATTTTAATTCTCACACCTGGTTCATTCTGCATCAGCTGTGGCACACCGCTGATGTCGAACTGTAATGTCTCATGCCATGTGGGAGATACTGTACTGTAGTGCACTGCTGTCCGCTGCACCTGATTACCAACACTCACAACACAGTATGGATCAGACTTGCCTGTTGGGTCCATTACAGGTAGGTTCCGCCCCTCAATAACTGTGACACAGATAAACAACCAGGGTTTTCAATAGGAATCTGAGTAGGTGGCAAAATTGTAGGAGTAGGTGGAGAATGAACTACATGCACCGAAGGTGCGAAATTCTAGGGGGATCTAGGGGTATGCTCCCACGGGAAATTTTGGAAATTTGGGACTCTTAGAATGCATTTCCTGCATTCTGGAGAAAGAGGTGCGGTATTTGAACAGAAAAGGAAACACAAATCACCCCTGAAATTAATCAGAATGTAGGTAAGATTGTTTTGTTTTTCCTGAATAAATCCTGGCTGATCAAAGGCTCGTGTTTTGTGGCGAATGTTTCTCATGTTAGTCTTAAAATATGAGGTAATTTCTCAATCAAATAGGCCGAGGGTTCACGTGGAATAGCCGGCGAGTTTTTGTCGGCTGCCGGCCCTTATTGAAAACCCTGAATACCACTTTGAAAACTGCTACATATTAGCCCTTTTACCCCCTGAGTTGAACCTTGATCATGAGTACACCTGTGTCCTCACTAACCATAGGTTTTGAATCAAAACACTAACCTTAGGTGAGATTTTACAGTTAACCATTCAATATTTTCCTGCTGTGTTGGTTTAATATTATGCTGTACAAGTTGGTTTTATGAACTTTGGACTCTGTGGATGAAATCTTAAAATACATGTGAAATATGATCATTATATATCTTAATGAAAGCTGTTGACAGTACAGTGCCATTAAGCTTTCAAGAACCATGTTTGTTAATATGTTACAGTTGTATGCAAGGGTGATAAAAACCCAAATTAAAGGGGATGTTCAAATTAAACTGATAATTATGTATATACAAGGCTTCTTTTGAGTAGGAAAATTATAAGGGAATTAAATATTGGGAAGTGGTCATAACAAGTGTACTCGATGAGGACCCACCTTGTGTAGGGGTAGGGGGGCTATGCAAGATCCCACCTGTCTGATTAGTCAAATGGGCAAAATTTATTGGCCTCAAAATTTGAGTTGAGACTTTCATATTAGGTGTGCATGAAGCTGGCATTCCTGGAGAAATAGCACAGGGAGGATTGAATCCTTTTCTTAGTTTCTACTCTTGAAAGAGTAGGGGCTATACAAACAAGACACCATCTTTTAAGGTGGGGGAAGGCGGGGTACACGAAGAGACCACCAGTCTTTTTGCGGAATGGTGGGTCCTGTCTGAGTATCAGGCCCGGCCAGGGGTTTTGGGTATACGGTATCTAGGACGTCTTCTACCAAGGTATTCGGTATTTTGTGCCAAAATTTTCAGGTATAGGGTATTCTGTATTTCAATAATTTTAGGTATTTGTTATCAACATTTTTGCATTTTTAAGGTATATTGGTATCCCAGGGGGAAGAAATGAGGTATATTGGTATTCCACTACCCCCCCTGGATGGGCCTGGAGTATCATTCAACTTCGAATATGACAATGTGTGGTTATTGTTATCGATATCAGTCAAAAATGTCAAGAAACACATAAAGTAGTTTTCTAAATCACAAATTATGTGCTCCTTGAAACAAAATGAACAATATCATCACTTAAAAAGTTAAAAATTCGGTGAAGGATACAGGCTAAATAACCAGAACTAATGGGTTTAATAATTTACACGTAATACAACAACAGCGCACAGCTGAGACATGAAATAAACACAGCCGATTTCACGCCTTTAGAACTGAGAAGAAAGCAACAAAAGACTTGGAGCATGTATTTGTCCTTAACCATATAACTAAAAAACCGCCATTCTCTGTTTAAATACCTGTGATTGTGAGCACGGCAGCGCCAATACCCTTCTTTTTTTGCTCGTCTAACAAGACCGATAAGTTTCTAGAAGCAGTTGGAAGAGCGCCATCTCCACTGTCGCTACTTGCCGCGCTAGGCGTACCACTTGGAACATAAAACATGGCTACTTGTTCACATAACAACGACTGTAAATATGGACTTTAACCATTTTTCTCGGAATCGACTTCAGGAAGTGTGTTTTGGTTCGTGACGTATTACCGTGACTGAATCACTTCGTGACCTCAGATTCTGCCTCGTTCCTGGGCTAACTTTACCCTCGTTCCCAGAAGTAGATCGAAGACTGAGGACAGCATTGCAGCTTCAGCGTCATCCAGCGGATACTACCAAAAGTTTTAGTGCCAGACCTCTAACTTCTCCGTCTGCCTGAAAACAAACATGGCGGAGAGTAGGCGCGCCGACTCAAGTCCACCATTGTTTCATTCTTTGGAGAAGGTCTATTTGGCGTCCACAGAAAAGGTGTCTCCAAGGTAAGAGATCTTAACTTGCCTTTCTTCTGGTGGTGGTTTGCGTTGTCTTGTTGGACAAAATACAAAAGTGTAGAACTCTTAATATACTTCCGGAATCACGTCACCTGCAAGTCAGGTGATGGATATAAAATAGCCATTGATATCTTTCGACTACATTTTAGTTTACTTGACAACAGAAAAGTTTTTATTAAAAGAAAACTTCAGAAACCCTTTTAATTTCTTTAAGCCCTTATTTTGATCAGCATCCAATTTCTCTTTGCAATATCAAAAGATCTGAAAGATGATTAAACCTACAGGTCAAGAGAATGAATGAAATGATCACCAAAGATGAGCTGTCTTGCTATTTGAACAACTTCTTCCTACTTGTACTGCAAGAAATGTATGGAAACAAGCGCGGAGAAATTAGATCTTGATATTGGGGCTTGGAAGGTTTAGAAGGCTTACTCTGATATAAAAGTTTCAGGGGTCATCAGTGTACCTTTAAGAGGTTAAAATTTGAGGCTGATCTAACCCCTCATTCTCCTTACCTCACTCATTACTAGGAACTCTTCGAAAATGAGCAAATTCCCATGCTCACTCCCTGAGTTCACCCAGGTAATTAAGGTTATAGTTGACAGTATTGAGAATCTGAATGGTTTCCTAATTTTGTAGATATCAAAAGGTCAAAGAGGTATTTAAAAACAAGTATGGCTGTGAACCAGAATTCTATGCCAGAGCTCCAGGGAGAGTGAATATTATTGGTAAGTGAAAAAAATCTGCTTCTGCAACCAAACTAACATGCAGAGCCCCAGATGTAGCCCCATGCAGATGTTAGGCCCCAGCATCTTAAACATGGCAAATAGGAAAGCTCAAGTTTAAGATGGCCAGTGGAAAATCAGGGGCACCCAACAAGAAAATTTTAGCAAAATACTTGGGCCGTAGAAAATTTTAGGAAACAGAATCTTTGCGAGCTGTTGTTAACTCTCCAAAAGTACTAGCTGGACTTATTTTACACTCTAATTTTTACTAACGAAAATACCGTATTTGTCCTTCTAAATACAATTTAGGAATTAATCAGTCCCCTTGTTATGGAAGTCTGAGGTGTTGTTTCACCAAAGAAATATCTATTTTTTACTAGTATTAAATCTGAATATCTCAGGGGAGTTACGCCTTCAGAACAGATATTCCCCAAAATGAACCACTGGGTGCCCCTGGAAAATGATCATGGAATGTCAAACTCTGGGAATGGGTTTCCGTTCAAGAGAGTGAGGTACTTAATATGCAGCTGTGATGACAGCCTGTAGCGCACTATCAAACTTTTGCTTGCAAAAACAGATGTTCTTTTTACAACTCCATTACCACAATGTGTAATGCCAGGTTTCCTTGATTAAATTTTCTAATCCTCAGTTAAATGACTTACCTTGATTAAGCACCCATTACAGTTACATGAATTGTATAAAGCCTGAAATAAACACAGCGCTAATGTCCAACCTGAAATGAATATACCGGTATATGAAGTAACAGAGAACTACTGTTATAGAGAGCAAGATGTAAGTATTGAAATTATTTAGAATTCCCATGAGAACAGTTAAGTTCTGAGAACAAAACAGGATTTTTTTCAAGACATTTTATTTTATGTACTTCAACCAGATTTGTGATTAGTTTATTTACTACTACACAGTTCAACCTTGCTGATTTTTCATATTAGTACTGGTATATAGTGTGTCCCCAATTAGTGCCCTGTCTTTACAGGGTGCTAGATCACTTTTGACACATATATAAAGTTATTATTAATAAAGCTTTACAGCAATCTGTAAAACGCAGTTAATGGAGCGAGACGAACTAAGCTGTGTTGTTACATTGTAACTAGATTAACTCGCGTAAGATGTACGTGACATGAATGTACCATTATTCCCGTTCTCTTCAGGAATGTACAAAGGCGTACAGTGGGGATTCACTGATCAATGTTGCAATACTGTCTAGTAGTTTTACATCAAACGTTCTGTATGGTTAAAAACATAAATATCGCCATTCATGTCTCGTTCGAGCACTGCATGAGTTTACTTTATGCATGGTACCTTATTTACTATTGGTCTAGTTTGCGACGTCTGTCTAGGTACAAAGAACCTAGTTTAGGTCCAAAGTCACATTCACTAGCTGTCTTGCTAACTGTAAGGTTTTCCAAGGTTCTTTAAAAATTGTAATTCCCACCCTCCCTCCCTTTGGAGGATTCTTTACTGTAATCAATAAATTTGGGTTCACCACTCGGGTTTTGCTTTCGGTTAAGTCTCGCAGCAACTTCCCCAAGCTTTGTTTTCGATCGGGTAGTTGCGTTATTTACGTTCTTTATCTGCCTATTCTTGTCCGATCCAGTACGTGCCGGCGGTGTCGGCTCGTAGTGCTGGGGAGATAAGTAGGCTTGAGAAAGTCATAACTCTAGCACGATGCTGGCCGGAGGTCAGCTCGTAGTGCCGTATGAGTTAGGCTTATAGATCGTCTTAGCTTTTGACCTGTCTACTTGTCCGATCCAGCGCGGTTTTGGCGCTGGGGAGATAAGTAGCTGTGTGGTCACGCAATGGAAGTCGTCTGTCACGCCGATCGCAGAGAGGTGTTCCCCCCTTTAACGCCAAATTATTGTGTATTTATTTTGTGTACTATGTTCGCATCTCTGTGCTCTATATTATTAAAAGGAACTGCGACATTAATTATTATTATTATTACCACCTCTTGTATTTAATTAAGGGACCATCTCTGTCTCTAGTGACAACTTGTTCATGTAGCAGATTATTTTTTAGTCAAAATGCTACATTTGAATCCTCTGTGTTTAATTTAGTGACCATCTGCCATAGGCAATGCCCTTGGTGACATTTTGGGTGGCTACTTACAAGAGGTTCATCTTTATTTCCTTACCTACAGGAGAACATATAGACTACTGTGGCTATGGTGTTCTACCGATGGCAGTGGAGCAAGATATTGTGATAGCAGTGGGACCAAATGATAAGAAAATGCTCAACCTAGCAAATACGTACGGCAGCTTTCAGTAAGTCAGTTTTGTGTAATGAAAGAATGTGCACCATGATGAAACTGCAATCAAAGCTCGTTTGTTGATGTTATGTTCTTTTAAAGACTTTCAAAGACGCTGACTTTTAGAGGGCTCACTTTTTTGGAGGGGAATAGGTGGGCTTATATTGTTGTAGACTGCAAGTAGTCTCTAATTTTGGTGATGGCAATTGTGGGGCAGGCAAAATACACACACACATGCAAGGAATTGCGAGGAGATGCAAAGCAAGGGGAGTGCCAAAAGGGAGAGGGGAGCTCCTCTCGCATCATGACTCCTCAAAATTTTGTGCACGCGTGTTTCACCTGCGTCACAATCACCATTGCCAAAATTAGAGACTACTCGCAGTCTAATATTGTTGGAAGGAATTTGTGATTCAAAATGAATTTGGCCTCAGAATCAAATAATGTAGCACAGCTTCATCAGTCAGGGGAGGGACTTGTTATTGCAAGGATGTTTAATTTCATCTGAGATTTGGGAAGATTATGTTAAGGAATTTGATGGAATTCTCCAAAACAAATCCCTTATTCATCAATAGTTGAAACTTTTTTCTTTTAAATCTGTACCAGGCATGTATTTCTCAAAAGTCCTGAAAACTTTTGGGGGCTTTTGACCCATTAGTTAAAAACTCTAACTTACTCTTTTAAATAGTGATTTCAGTGTAAGCTGCAAAGACTACAAGATTGATGGGAAAGAGTGGTACCATTATTTTCTTTGTGGTTACAAGGTATGTACTTGAGTGTATTATTGATTTATTCAATATGTGTGTCTTATCTCCCACACGAGGAGAAATTAACTGTTGCTCAAAACTGATTAATTCTTTCAGGGTCTAGTGGATTACATGAAGATTACATCTCCAGTTGGTTTGAACCTTGTCATAGATGGAACTGTACCAAAGGTAAAGTGTTTCTCTTACAGTGTGACCACACAAGCTGAGGCTACCCAGAAAAATTGTGAGACAAGTTTTAAAACTACCAAAGATTACCAACACATTGCACAGTTCAGAATATGAACTGGTTAAGTAAAATTTGAATCTACTTCCCTGTTTTGATCTTTATGTCTGATTGGCCAGTTTAAAAATTTGTCACTTAATTTTGTTTGGGAGGGCTTGGTTCTTATGGTTGCACTGTAGATAAAAGACTGAAGTGCCTCCATGGTATGTTAGGATTATTTTAACATCTCCCCTGCACATGTATTTGCTCTTTCTAGGGAGTGCCAAATTCATGATGAATTCTAAAAACTGCAAAGTAATTAATTTTGTTTGTGCTTTAATTGACATGAAGAGTGCAGGATTGTCCAGCTCATCAGCACTGGTTTGCTGTTCAGGACTGGCAACTGTACATGGTAATGGACTTGAATTGAGCAAGGTATGTACATTGTAACCGACTTTTTGCTCTGATTTCAATTTCATTGTTACCAGAGTTGCATCATGGAAGTATTATTCTTCATAGTGCTGCAACAGCACATAAGTTCTGATCATTTCTTTGCACACTTTTCTCCTTGTAAACAGCATGAACTGGCAGAGGTGTGCACAAAGTGTGAACGGTACATTGGAACTGAGGGAGGAGGGTAGGTGACATAACAAACACACTGAATTCTGTAGTTGTACCAGGCCTTCTGATAGGGTGCGAAAAATATTGGTCAATTATGCGGAATTACCAGGAGGTCACATTTTGCGGCAGAAAAGGTTTATTGTGCGGCAAATTATGTGATTTCTCTGGAGAAGATTTCTCATAGAACACGTACTGTCATGAGATTCACAACAACATTGAAGATTTCAGAGGCTCTGCATGATGTTTCCAAGCTAAATAGCCTTAAATTAGAATTTTATGTTTGTTACTTTGGCCAGCTTATGCATTTTTTATCAATCAAAAGATTTCTCATGGATTATGCGATTGGATGCGATTCAAGATCAATTGTGCAAAATTGCAGCATCGCATAATATCAGAAGCCTTGTTGTACTTAAAAAAACTGGTCAATGTATTTCAAAATTGCAAGCAGAATTTAGAAATTTCTGTGAGATTTCCAGTTTTCTATGGAATTTGTTAAGTTTTAAAATTTGAACATTGAAAGGTTTACCCTAATGTGAGGTGTTATAATAATAATAATACTAATAATAATCTTTATTAGGTACTCCCAGTGGGTTTTCAGGCCTAATTCACATGCTAAGTACATGGAAGACAAAAAGCAATAGATAAATATAAAATACCAATGGACAAGAGTAATACATCTACTTAAAAACTAACTAAAAACATTATTGTTTCATATTCAACTATGATAATGAGTTATTCTTCATTCAAAGTGATGCATAATTTTGGAGCCTTGGTTCAAATCTTAGAAATGCTAATCACACATCTTCTAAATTTTATGGTGGTAAAATGAATATGTTCTTGTGCCTTACAGCATGGACCAATCCATTTCCTTTTTGGCTGAGCCAGGAACTGTAAGTACCATGTTACTATCTTTCTTCAGTTCTTTGTCTTCAGACAGGATGCTTTGACATTGCTGATCTTAGCAGTATGCAGGACACATGTCATCATGACCTAACTCAGCACGAGTCTTCCATACCTCAGTAATTAGAGCACTTGAACTGCGTGCGGTCGAGCAGTTGAATATTCCATCTTTTGTTGTTTCTTCACCAAGCGTAAAATTTACCATCTTTCACCCTTTCTGTAAGTATCACGTCATTGTCAGTGTGATAGCATATTCATGCAAGTGCATCTCATGCGGTATTGCTTTGATTCTCTGCATCTCACAAGGCTCTTTTTCTTTGTCTTATTTATGATCAGGCAAAGCACATTGAGTTTGACCCTATCAGGGCTTATGATGTCGTTCTCCCAGATGGCATTGTGTTTGTGATTGCAAATAGCTTGGTAAGTATAATTTACAAGTACTTTTCTCCTGGTCAGACTTAAATGGTGTGGACTTCGTGTATTGATAGCTTACAGACATTCTTATGTTTTTCACCTAAAAGTAAAAGAACTGAGCAAATTAATTGCTGGAGGTTACCGAATAGGTAAAGGCAAGGTAAAATTAGACTACGAACAGTCTCTCTTTTCGTTCAGGGATAGTCGAGGGAAACGAACAAGCGAGCGAGCGCGAAAATTGCCTGCGGCGTTGGGACGTGCGTGCGTGTCGAGCCACTAGTGTAGTGAGCCGTCTCACCACACTAGCGGCTTGACATGTGCGTCACGTTTCAACGTGGCAGACGATTCAACACCGCAGGTGATTTTCGCGCTCGCACGCTTGTTCGTTTTTCTCGACTATCTCTGAGAGGAAAGAGAGACTGCTCGTAGTCTAAGGTGAAATCACACACAAACCACAGGAAGCCCACCTTGTTAGAGCTTGTCCCGGTTTCTGTAGCATGAAGCAAAGAAGAGTGTTACCCATTCCCCCTGGATGGGATGCCACTCCGTCGCCGGGTAACCCCAAGTGTTACGTCTCCATTGCTCATTTTATACCCTGGGCCCAGTTGTTCAAAGCAGGGCTAAGCTAACCCAGGGCTAGCGTCAAATTTTAATTCACTTTCAAAACCATAACGACAGGGATTCCAGTAAATTATTTTCACGAAACAATCTGACTTTGGCGCTTTGAAATTGTCACCGAAAATTAGCAGTGATATTGCTTTCAAACAAGAGAATCAGAAACCTTGGACAACATTTAACTCAGGATTAGCGCTAATGGGCTTTCTAACAACCGGTCCCTAGATGCAGAGAGACAATGTGGCGTAAAGATTCAGTCCAGCAGTGGACCAGCTTCCAATCCGTGGAGGAGAGTCGCGCGGCCGTTTGTGACCTTAACTTTTCCTTATGTTTTCTCAAAAAGCCATTTTGGTGACAGATGTGGCCCTAGAGCTGGGGGATCGGTGCGACGCTAAATGGTTTTGTCTTTGTTAGGTGGAGATGAAGAAATCGGCTACCGCTGGAACGCATTTCAATGCAAGAGTAGTCGAGTGTCGTTTAGCAGCCAAGGTATGTCCCTTACAACCCTGTCCAACCAATATCCATTTAAAACAACTTAAAATGTTCCGAGGAAAGAGGCCATTGATTGTTTTTCACCGATGGCATGTCTGTTTAGCTTCGAGTTCTTATTGGTTCACTTTGTTTGTTGCGATTGATCGCAATTTCTTAGAAATTGCTTATTTCTAGTATAATCAAAATTAATACTTAGTCGCTGAATCTGGCAAAAAAATACTTATCAAAATTGGGCGAGTCCGCCCCGATAAATCCTATTTGGGAAAAACAATGAAATAACTGAGTATTTTTAGCCCCAGGAATAGTAACCTTTGAAGTACGACATTGAATGGTTATCGCAAGAACTTCAAATTACTTCCTTTTGTCAAACTTGTCAACAGGTGTTGGCCAAAACCAGCGGTCTTGATTGGAAGAGTGTGCGACGTTTGAGTGAAGTCCAGCAAGGCAAGAAAAAGACGTTGGACGAAATGTAAGCTGCCGCCAGATATACAGAGCGTTGTTTCATAAACGATTTTCGGCTGAGTGGGCTTTTTCAAATAAAAATAAATCTTAGATATGGGTAAAGCACATAGTGTGGAGTTTTGCGGGATTTTACGGTAGGCAATGAGGATTGAGTAGGTTTTCGGGAGACAGCGGGCTTGTGAGATTCTAATAATGTCATGTTCCACAACTGGGCCCGGTTGTTCAAAGGGTGGATAACGCTAGCCACCGGATAAATCGCTATCCAGCGGATAAATAATAGCAAAACAGAGTAAACTATCCAGTGGATAGTGCTTTATCCGGTGGATAGAGTTATCCGCTCTTTGAACAACCGGGGCCTGGAATGCAAGACCCAACATTTATTCTTCTAAATTTTATAAATAACATTTTCATTGAGCTATTATCCCGTTTTGTTCGCATCAACTGTACCGTGGTTGTCAGAGGTTATTTCTTTCCACTTTTTTTACAAAAGGGTTGAGACCGCGGGGACGTAGCAACAGTTGAGGCGTGAGGTGCTCGCCTGCCACCGGAACATCCTGCGAACAAATTCTGTATTGTTCAGGACGACGAAAGAGTGTTTAATTTGGCATTTCACATTGCGAAGAAAAAAGGTTGCGGTTTCAGTAGAAGTTTGTTGACTTTCTAACACTAGTTGAGCAAACAGTACATTAGATAAATTCTTTCGTTTCTCCTCGTTTTTCTTAGGGTAGAGATGGTGGACTCCGTTCTTCACGCCAAACCGTACACAAAGCAAGAACTCTGCGAATTCTTTGGTTTGTCGGTATGGTCACAGAATCTCTCGTTTTAACATAGTCCGGAAGCCAAAATTAGGGTTTCGTACAATGATCGGGTCAGAAAAGGTTTGATAGCGGATTTTGATAGAATAAGACCTGCTGATCAATGTCAGGTAGTTTGTAGAGTTGAATTGCGGTATAGGTTACGAGTTAAGGGAGTATTTTTATACGTCATCCCTTAAATTCATGGAAACGAGGCTAACCCAATTCACCACTGATGATGCCTAAACTTAACGTTTATTACGACCGGAATCTTCAAATATAGTTACATCTTTACGATACGAATGCCAATCATGCGCAAATATGCAGATTTAGATCACGTGACTGAGCACGTGACAGCCGAGAGACCAAAAATAGCCTTTTAGAGCTATGAATAGCATATTTAAACGTCTTCACTATCATAAATCTATGAATTATCCATTGATATTCTGCTATTTTCTATGAACGGGTCGTACATTCCACAGTTTCAGCCAAATTCTAGCTTATTCAGCCTGAAACAATGAAATAATTACCATTTTTGTCCCATTTACGGGTTAACATGAGAACGAGGCTCACTCAGGTAACTACTGTTTACGGCTGTATCTTAAGTTGTTTATGGAGGAAAACTTCTGATATCGTTACCTCTCAATGATATAAGGCCCAGTCATGCTCAAACTATGCAAACTAAGGTCACATGAACTATATTTTAGTGCTAGAATCGCCCGCACTACCATGAACCTATAAATTATACGTGTATGCATGTTATCTTACGAAATCTCTTATTTATAACACATTGTAGGACAGTGGGATACATTTTGAGACAAAAATATACAAGATTATAACAATTTTTGGCCTTTACGAGGACTGTTGAGCATGAAAGTGAGGCGAAATCATTTATCATGCTTTTTAATCTCGATTGTTGCTCTACAGAAAGTGATCCTCTTAAAGATGGAAGCCTTAAACATCAAACTCTTTTACAGTTCAAGCGCTCTTCACTCCTCGTCGCTATCTTCTGATTCACTGGTGCAAGTCAGACCGTGAGGGTTCTTGCATGCTTCATCGTCTGCATGCAGTAGCATCCTTCTCTGCAAGCAAGTCCTGTGTTGTTGCAGGCGCAGTTTCGCAAGCAGGTGGACGTCTTGCACTTGCACGTTGTCAGCTCGAGAAGGCTTTCAGGTGCTGGTGCTTTTGTGATTAACAATGGTGCAAGAAGCTTTCCGTCCCTCACCCATCCACGACCCTCTGGTGATTCAAGAACTTGCATCGCTTCAAGAGCATGTCTCCACACGAATGCTTGGTAGTTTGACCGCTTTAGATGTTGAAGCAGACAATCAGACGTTGGTGGAAGCATTTCGTTTTTCTGCTTTTTCTGGCAGAACATGAGGTAAGGCAGCTCATCTGCGGTGCTTGTCTTCTTGGATGCTGTATATAGGCTGCAGACATAGGCTTCGCACTTGCCAGCTGTGGTTACGTTCAACTCTTGTTCCTCTCCGAGAAAAGACAGACTATCTTGGTGGTCAGTACTACGACAGAAACTATCCCACGCCTTTTTCTTCCCGATACCCGCCAAAGAGCTTGTCGAATCACAGCCTGTAATTGCATGGAATCCAGGGAGAGAACTACACATCTTTTCACCCAAGGCATGGGCGATGTCATGCACTGGAATCAAACGGTGTCGGTCTTTCATACCGGTGCGAAACCACAATTCTGGGTAGTCCAAACTTCTGAAGGGGCTAACGCTTAGGACGAGGACATCAGTATCTGGCGACTGGATAACGAGTCGTCTATCTGCCCATACTGCGTGGTTGGCATGCAAGATCATCCTGGTGTCAGCCTCTTCATGGTTTGATCCGAGTGCTTCGACCTCCCTGCACTGACCTCTTGTCACAGTCACGGCTTTCTCGCCGTCTCTGAAGCCACCCCCGATCATAAGCTCCTTCTGTGGGGGGAGCTGGTCTTGACCGAGTCTGCAGAGCACAGCCGACAGGAAATCGCACAGGTTTACCTGGTGTTAAAAATATGTAGTAAAAAATCTGAACATCTGAGTCTATAATGAAAGTTCAAACTCAGATCAAACACAAAAAAATGTCGATTACAACTTCAAACTGCCGGTAACGAAACAGGAAGTTAGTGTTAAGAGTAAAACTTGTTAAATTAAGTAATTTAAGCCATACCTTATTCTTAGGATTGGCGATGCACTTTCCCCATTGCCTGGGTACTGGAGCGGCAGGACCTCCTATCTGCACCTCGAGACCAACGGATGCTCCCGGTCGTTGATGCTCGCCTCCTTTAATGGAGTTCTCCCAGTATTGGTCGAAGACCACGTGGACTTGCACATAGTTGTTGGAAAAGAGCGGGGCACTGATGATGTTGTAGTACTTTTCGGAAAGCTCACCAAAGGTACTTGCTTCGGCAGACTTGGACATCTGTATGACAGCCATGCCGTCGATGATTACAACAGTTGGATTTGGTGATGCCCTAAGTCGCTGAACGTTAAGGTCTTTCTCCAGAAGAGAGCATAGGACGCTCTTTGCCTCTTTTCTGAGACTTCCGTCTGCGTTTGCGAGTGAATAAGGGACTGGAGACAGTTCAAAGCTCAACACCTCTTTCAGACAGGTCTGACGCGTGTTTGATACGATTAGGAGCCTGCCAAACAAGTCCCTGTCCGCGTTAACAGTGACTAGCTTGTCGCTGGATTTGACGCCGATCTTCTTATTTGTGCTGCTGAACGTCTTGATCTTCATGTTGGGAATCGGTTCCCAGAAACCCACAGCGTTGCTGTTAATGCGCTTCTCGACGAAGGCATTCATTTGCTACCGGCTTTTCTCGGTATTGCGGACAAGGTTCTGGGCCACATCTTCCGGCAGAACTACTCCGGTAGCGATATTGAGAAGCTCATCTGAATCGTGAGTAAAAGGATCTGTCATCAAGCCTGAAGAAAAACAACCCGTCATCTTCTTTACGTCTTCCTCGTCTCGTTTGACTCTCCTCGCAGCTGCTTTCTTGTGCGATGCTTGCATGTTCGCCATCTTGGAGCCCGTACATGGCCTTCAGAGCTGAAGTAATAGATGCTCGCTCGTGGATAGTTAAAAACCACCGTTCAAGAGCCGACGGGATCTGCGATATGCCAATCACTCCTCCGCTTGACTTTGAGTCTGCGTTGATCGACTGGTCCAGGGCGATGACGGTAGAAACTTGTAAAAAGGGCTGTCCTGAATGACTTATGGTATGATTCCCTGCAGCAAACTCGTTGTAGACATCCGGGTGTGTTAGTTCCAGTTGCTGCATATCGGCGAGATAAACAAGTAACGAGCATAATTCTGCCTGTTCATAGCAAAGAAATGAGGTAACATGGCCGCGACGCTGGATAGATGCAACTTCCAGTTCCCGGTTCTCTCTGCCTTTAGAAACTGTAAAAGTGAAGTGACCATGGAAACGTACTCATCCCAAAATGCGAAGAGCTTGGACCTTGCTCGATTCTCCGATTTAAAGGGACTATGTCACCCCAGGTGCATGCGCAAGTTGACGAGAAGCACTTTGAAATCGTTGGCCCAACTTTTTCAAATACCGTCAGAGAGTTCAAGAGGCTGTTATATCGCATTGGGTGTAAATGTAAACATATATCGACTGATTTTGAAAAATTGTCTATATTCTACAGAAAGTGATTCTGGTTGTAGAAATCAAGCAAGTCTACGTAGAAATACTCCTCTTAAAGAGCGACCAACCGGACTCTACTGTGCATGTGCCCCAGCTGACATAGTCCCTTTAAAGACCCCGAAGAGAGACATCAATTCCGTCAGATTTGCTTCTGTCTTTCTCACACTCTCGCGCGCGTAATCCTTCCCGCTTTTCCACCGCTCGAACGCAATCCGCAATCTCACTTAGTAAGGGTACTTCTGGGATCTTCTTATCCTGTGACTCATACCAGGCAACAAACGCATTCCACGTGAGACGGAAGAACACTTCTAGACAGAGCTTGTGTGCCCTAATTCCTCGGTTGTAAGATTTCCCCTTCATTAAAGCGGACGTAGAACCAGCAGCGCATACACCTGACTCAAACAAGAGATCATCAAGTCCAGAATCACCAAACTTCTTCCCTAGCAGGGACAGAAAGTTCAGAGCAATGTGAAATCCGCCCATGCGTACCACTACGACAGAGACCTCGTCAGCAAATCTCCACTGAATTTCCTTTGCCTTGCTATATATTGCAAGGTCAAAGGTTATCACAGTGTCAGCTTGACCCACCGGGGCGCTTATCTTCCGTGCATGTTTCAGTACTGTGTAGATGGTAGAATAGTCATTGAATGATCCATTGATCATTGGACAGTAGCCTATATTGCTGATTATGGGCATCTTGGGATAGAGAATAGCGTTGAATCCTGCCCAGCTTGGAATCGCTTGCTTGTCCAATACTTCTGCAGTGACAGCTTCTCCAAATTTCTTGGAACAAAGTCAAAGAAGAGCCCAGATGAAGTCAGCGTTACGAGCGGTGCGTATTTCATCGTTCGTATCCTTGTACCACTCCATGTTAACAGAACCAACGTAGTCAGTAACAACTGGACGTCTTACTCGAACAGGACACTCTTCAATGTCGTACACGGTGCCGGTTGCGTGTAATGAACGCCGCTTGGCTCTCTGTTCTACCAGGTTGGGGGGTGGATCTGGACCAAACGTTTTATTCTGATAGATCACCATTGTAGTGGCATGCGTAGTATTCTTGCCGTCCAGAGCCTCCTCATTCAAATCCTTATTATTGGCGGCAATCTGAACAAATGCACCAGGCTTGATGTTAGTTGCTATTACAGTCCCAAACTCTTCTACCTTAGCAAGAACTTCCTCTGCAATACTCGTATTCACGGCACGCATCTCATCGTAGAAAACACAATGTCCCATTCTGTTCAGCAGTTCGATAAGGCGCTTGGATGATGTGAGATGGTGAACACACATAGCCAGGCTCGTATGCTTAGGAAGCTTAACACGTCCCTTTGTATTGCAATGAATGACATCTTGTGCGATGCTACATTTCAAACAAATTTGAGAGCGGACAAATAATCGAGTCACCTCATGAAGGCCAAAAATTGTTCTAATCTCATGTATTTTAGCCTCAAAATGTATCCCAGTGACCTACAATGTGGTGTAAATAAGAAATTTTTGTAAGATAAGCTACATACTCGTACAATTTATACGTTAATGGCAATGAGGACGGTTTTAATAGGCTATTTTTAGCACTAAAATAGAATTTTTGGCCTCGCGGAGGTCACGTGCTCAGTCACGTGACCTTAGTTTGCATAGTTTGAGCATGACTGGGCCTTATATCATTGAGAGGTACGATTTCAGAAGTTTTTCTCCATAAACAACTTAAGATACAGCCGTAAACAGTAGTTACCTGACGGAGCCTCGTTCTCATGTTAACCCGTAAATGGGACAAAAATGGTAATTATTTCATTGTTTCAGGCTGAATAAGCTAGAATTTGGCTGAAACTGTGGAATGTACGACCCGTTCATAGAAAATAGCAGAATAACAATGGATAATTCATAGATTTATGATAGTGAAGACGTTTAAATGTACTATTCATAGCTCTAAAAGGCTATTTTTGGCCTCTCGGCTGTCACGTGCTCAGTCATGTGACCTAAATCTGCATATTTTGCGCATGATTGGCATTCGTATCGTAAAGATGTAACTATATTTGAAGATTCCGGTCGTAATAAACTTTAAGTTTAGGCATTATCAGTGGTCAAATGGGTGAGCCTCGTTTCCATGAATTTAAGGGGTGACGTATAAGAATACCCCCTTAACTCATAACCTATACCACAATTCAACTCTACAAACTACCTGACATTGATCGGCAGGTCTTATTCTATCAAACTCCGCTATCAAACCTTTTCTGACCCGATCATTGTATGAGACCCTAATTTTGGGGTCTTGGCTTCCGGACTATGAGCGCCTGTAGTTGTATACTCCACAACTTAGCCACCGTTTGTCTATGTTTTTCAGGAAGATGAATTAATCACACAGTGCATGAGCCCTTCAACAGCAGGCGTAAACAGCTTTAAGCTTCACGACCGCGCCAAGCACGTGTATTCTGAAGCTGCTAGAGTTCTCAAGTTTAAAAGCGTTTGCGAGGAAAAACCTGCTAACGCTATTCAGGTTAGAAGACTCATTCAGTTAACGGAGTTTACTCTTGTACATATTATACCAAATTATGATCTGTCAGGGAAGTAATAAACAGCACCACAGAAAAGAACTACCGAACAGAAGAAAAGTTCTGCTTAGTAACTTTCATTTGAATGGTAAGTTTATTCAGGATATCATTCGCAGTCTGTGGAGAACAGCGCGTTTGTGTGGTTGATTTGATTGGCGTTTGCCAACATGCTGCCTTAGTGCTTAACCAATCACACCAAAAGCATCCTGTGGCTGCTTGTTTTCTCGCGTTGGGACCGGCTGCAAGTTTTCCCGCGCTTGGCACCGGTTGCACGTATTCCCGCGCTAGGCACCGGCTGCATAATGTCCTGCGCTTGGCACTGGCTGCATGTTTTCCCGCGCTTGACACCGCCTGTTTGTCTTGCCTCAAGCTCTGACTGGCCTGTCAGTGTCATCGGTACATTACACATCATTGATTTGTGTTTCTTATTTCTGTCCAGGTTTTAGGCGGATTAATGAATGAGAGCCATGAAAGTTGTAGTAAAATGTACGAGTGCAGCTGTGATGAACTCGATGAGTTAGTGGCTCTTTGCAGGTATATGGATTTCATATTTGACTTTCCTGAAAGTAGGACATTCTTCATGTAACACCACAGGACGTACAGTAATTTTCACTTTGTGATCTCAAGTAACAAATTATTACAACAGAAGCTAGCCTCTTCGCTAAATTATGCAAATTAAAAGTTATCACACTGTTGCGCTGCTCCACAATCGTTGCGAAAAGCAGAGGTCGATTCAACTTCTCTCAACAGTGCTTCCATCTCTCCAAACACCCTAACGCACGTGATACAAGTTGCAAGTAGTGGCACACTTCCATTTGTATCACCTCCTTTAACATCTTATTACCTTTAACATCTTATTGCGTTATATTTCAGGCAAGCCGGAGCAGTTGGTTCCAGGCTCACGGGCGCAGGGTGGGGCGGTTGCACAGTATCACTGGTACCTGCAGCTGTTCTCGACGATTTTATGAAAACAGTGCGTGATGGGTACTATGCTGCTGACCCAGACAGGCTCAACAGGGTGTCGGAGAGTTTGTTTGCTACTCAGCCGGGGAGTGGAGCGGCAATATTAAAACTTGATTAATATAGGTAGTTAAATGGGTTAGATTCAGGATATTGTGTCAATTTGTTTTTCCTCTAAACCTTCTACACACAACAAAGTTTAAAAATTGTCTTAAACTCCAACAACACTGTAACCGAAAGAACCTCTAATTGGCTTTTATTCAAAGAGGTTACACTTCGTGATATCCTATACAGGCTCTAAAGATTGAATCACCTTGTACAACATAATGAATCGCACCGAAGCTTCTTTTGAATGCCATTCAGAAGCTGACGTATCGAGCGTAAGCCCTTCGTCAGAGATTAGCTCTGACGAAGGGCTAACGCTCGAAACGTCAGCTGTTGAATTTCTTTTCGGTACCTTATCAACAAATCCAAATTTTTGTGTTTCACTTTCCCACCAACGCAGAACCTCAGTTTCTTCAGAAACTACCCCCCCCCCCCGCTTTTTTGTTTTGAATAGTCTAACTTGAGGATGTCATCCACCGACTCAAAATTAAGGATTTTCATCACCGTGACCAACTCACCAGCTTTTCATTTGAATGGTCACACTTTATCCACAGACTCAAACGTTAGAACTACATATCCAAGGTTTGACAATAGGAGGGAAAAGGGATTGTTGTTTGGATTGGGAGCTTTATTTTAAAACTTGTAGGCAGGCCTTCATTCCATAATGGCCAAACGTTTGTTTTCGGTGCCTGATGTGTCAGTTTAAGTACTGTTTAATAAACGAGCAGGAGTGTTTTATCGGGTTTAAAACCACGAGGCGTAGCCGAGTGGTTTTAGACCCGATAAAACACGATCTGCGAGTTTATTGAACGGCTTCAAAAAACGATCTCATAGAATAATGAACTAATGGTGCCATTTTCCCGTGCTATAACTTTATTCCATAGTCTCATCAAGAGAATGTCAAAATCGATCTCACAGAATATAAAGACATTCTTTCATGTTTTGTAGTTCCTATAGTCTTTGAAAAGAATAAAAAGTTTTGTTTAATGAGCTTCGGACCATTTTCCGGTGCTGCTAGTTCATGCTGCTAGATCTGAAAAGAATTATAAGATTAGATGATTTGTATAGTGGAAACTTCATTCAATAGTGAGCTCGATGAGAACATTATGGCTTCGAAGCACAAGCGGACGTTTCGCAAACCCAAAAATGCTGAAGAAGAGAAACAACTGCTGGAAAATGCCGTACCAAAGTCAACACGTTCCGTCAATAAGTGGGCTATGAAGATTTTTTCAGAATGGCAGTCAACAAGAGTAAATAAGAAAGCTTCTGAAGAGCCGAGCAGTTGTACTAATGACACATCACAAATTCAAGACTTGGAAACCGACGTGCTTGATATGACGGCAGAGTCGCTAAATTTTTGGTTAACAAAATTCATAATGGAAGTGTGCAAAGATACCGGGGAAAATTATCCTCCTCGTACGCTGTACAGCATTGTTTCTGTTATATAAAATGTTACCCTCATTAGTATTCTTTATATAAAGAATACTAATGAGGGTAACATTTTATATAAAGAATAGTAATGAGGTATATTACAATCAGCTCCGCTTTCCCCTGGGACTGAAATCAAATGCCGCCACCAGGCTTTTTAGATTGTTGATGTATTACCGGTTTTAAACAAGCATCCACGTGACTCATTTGCGTGATGTAATTGGTGGAAATGATCATTAATTATTCATGAGTTTTTGAATTTCAGTATAACTTATATAGGATAGATATATAGGTAGAGTTTATAATATTTAGCTAATGTTTTATGTGTAAACTGTTTGTTTTAAAAGTGAAGAGTAAAACTAAATATATTATATAGACAGATCCTTACATTTAGTGGAATTTAGTCACAAAAATGAAGCAAGTAAGCAAATGGGAAAAAACACATTTTTGTAACATGAAATCTTTACTAAATGACTGTCCGTTACGCTTCCATTAGCCTGTGAACAGGCTACGCTTCCATAAAACAATAAACTAGATAATTTTGAAAATTTGTGTTTGCTTCCGTAACTGAGTAGCCTGCTTAGCAAGCGTTTCCGTAGGCTATTCCGCTCGTTTAGAGTATTTTTTGCTTTTTGGCCGCGCGAAAGTTGGGGCAACGGCGAGGGTGCAAAATTAGTTTTTTCCCCTCGTTCCAGTTTTCGCGCAAGCAAAAAGCTTAAAATGCTTCGAAGGTGCGGAAAAACTTCGATAACGCTTGCTGTGCAGGCTATTAACTGAGTTGAGTAAAACGTTGCGTCAGTAAAGGCCTTTTTGGTTGTCTTTCACCTCCTTTTCAAAACCAGGGTTTCCGCGACGGAATTCTGTAAGTTGGCCAACACACTCCTTAGCCGGGTTGGTTCATGGCCAGAGTTCTCTGCGATACCTTCGT